>CAXKVX010005177.1:0-36986 GCA_964058865.1 Eleocharis quinqueflora
ATCAAAATATTTCAGAAGGTAATACGCTTTCCTAAATAAATAGAGGTAAACAATTTTATTTTCTATATTTGTTTATATAAGATGTATTTTTTTTTGGAGCTGATACGTAGATACAATATTTGATACCAACTATTGATACCGATTTTATTATGCATCTTTAGTTGAGTTATCATGCACATTATTTGAGTTATTATGCATGTTATTTTTTGTGATGAAATAGTTATACATGTTATCGATTTTATTATACATCTTTAGTTGAGTTATCGTGCACATTATTTGAGTTATTATGCATGTTATTTTCTGTAATGAAATAGTTATACATATTATTTTTTGTACTGAAATAATTATGATATGACATGCATAATAACTCAAATAATGTGCATTATAACTCAACAAAATGTAAATAATAAAATAGATATCAATAGTTAGTATCAAATATAATATCTAAGAAACATTATCCTTTGCTGAAAATATGCAATTTCTAATATAGTAAGTAAATAGTAAAGTTGAGAGAATTTTATATAGTATGGACTGTGATCCGTGCTTCGCCGAGCCACTTTCCTTTATAGTGATACATTTGATATATATGTTTTTTAAGGTATGCTAAGGTGTTGTGTAAATTACAAAATTATTTTGTATATCTATATCGTGTATTTTAAAATTTAAACGATTGAATCGTTCACCATGATTTTTATGTAAAATTCTCATTAAAGAAAAAAATCAATATTTTTAAAGGGTCCGAATAATAATCTCCCGATCGTCATCTTCTACTCTCGTTCCTTAACTAACTTTGTAAAAAGAGAGAGTCAAATAGTCAAAAATGGTAAAATGAAAAGTTAGATTGCGAGCATTCTTCTGAACGTTTTAGTCCTATGCATTATTCTGAACTTTTTCATAACTCGTATCTCATAAGTACACTAAAAAAATAGGTGTTCAGATTAGTTGAAATAGGTGATCATACTAGTTGTTTCAAGTATGTTGTTGATATGTCCTATCTGGAAGATAGTTCGTGGATCTGAGGATGTAGATGTTAGGAGATCAGGTCTGATGGTGGATTAGGCCTTCTCTCTTGAGTATGTCTGCTGAGTTGGGATTTTGGCAGTGTATCTGCCTGAGTCCCAACTCGACAGACATACTCAAGAGAGAAGTGTTGGACTTAATGATTTGGTGCAATTCAATTTAGGGTAGGAGTCAAATATCAAAATCATAAACTACGACAAAATATTGCAAACAATTCAAATAACCTCTGTGCTACATGTTTGAAATAAATAGATGATAGCGAAAGCGAGAATTTACCTTCCACCCCTACGGTCTCCCTTGTATGCTTGTCCTTTCAACGGAGTCCTCGAATGGAAGTGTAGAAGCTTGACGTGGTGCGCTAGCCATCTAATCCACGTAAATTCCGGTGCCTATCTTTTTTCCAAAGTCACGAACAAATTCATGGAGTACTATTCTTTTAATGGAGTAAGAATAGTGGCTATGCACAGCACATGTGCTCCTGTCGATAATCGAGAATTGATCTTATGCATGAATGGAGATCCAGTGCTATTTATAGAGACGTTAGTGTATCTTGAAAATATACAAAATTAATTATCAAATATTCATGAAATATTTAAAATTATATTATCTCCAATTCTTTTCCAAATTCTAATATTTACTGCTGTAAATATTTCCACGAATTTGGTATAAAAGCTAGAATATCCAATCAGAAAGATAGCGGTAAATCTAGGCAGCCAAAACTTACTTTGAAGTAGGTCTCTTGCAGCCGCAATCAATCCCATTGCGGTAGCAATTGACTTGGCAATTTCAGACTTGTTAGTTTTCTGCCATGTGTCTTGCGGCCACAATGAGATCCTTTGCGGTCGCAATGAATCTGCTGAAAATCAGCAGATTTATTGCCAAATCTCTTCCACTTCATTGCGATCACAAAGGTTCTTATTGCTGTTTTGCTTGGGCTTTGATCCAATTTGAGTTGTGTTTAGCCCAAACAATATTTCTGACTTTACACTAACACTATTATATAATTTAATTAATCATAATTGATCCATTAACAATTATAATTAATTTACTTAAATTCTATACGCATTTGTGTCCAAAATCCTAACGAAATACGTATAATGCCATTGTATATCAGTTAATCACATTATTTGGCATATTCATATATTGTTGGAATTGAGACGTCAATTCCAATAAATTAAGTTTGGACTACGTGTTATATGATTACTACATGTCATGTACTTTCACTAATATTACGAGGAGTAATATGTGAAAATGACGTAAATACTAAATATGTATAAAGTCTATATTTTGTAAAATATATGTATATATATGTATTTTATTAACAAATAGAAAAATTGGTTAATTCTAATTTAAATCCCTATTAGTTGATAAAACAATATATGTATATTATGGACGAGTAGTTCCCTTTTAGGATACGTCCAATGTAGACTTTTACACGATTTTAATATATTCAAAGGCAATTAGGAATACATGCCGCATCTTGTTAAACGAACTTGTTCGCTTTCGAACACCATCGCTAAAATTACATGCAAGATGTCCCATGAAAGTTAAAAGGATGTGCTTTAACAACAGATTATTAATTTCTCTCTTCGGGGGATTATTACAAAAATTAGTTGTTAATACACATAAAGTAAGATGCATAAAGAAAAGTAATAAGAAACTACGTGCTAGTGATGTCTAGAAAAGTATTTGAGGCTTGGTACTTAAGTAGTCTGCTTGTGACTCACCTCCCTCACTTGACTGGCCTGGCCACTAGTACGTAGGTATGCCAATCGGATCCATCGGCAAGAGCGGCAAAAGTCTCATTTGTACTTGTGCATAATACCAAAATACCTAAGAGTATTGACCACTCCCATCGAGGCCTCATGCTGGATAGTACTGTTGGTTAAAATGAAATTATTGAAGACATTTTAGAGTTCTTTTTGTCAAGGCCTTTAAATAGACTTTTAAATTATGATTAAGGAACGTGACGCATAAACTGATATTTCTCTTGTTTTTCCTAAAAAAATTCAGACAATTTGGCAATGATGAATCAGATTTCGTCCCTGAATGGGGCAAACTTTAAGTTGTGGGAATCTAAACTTATACTGTTTCTGGAGATGATGAAGTATGATAGGGCATGACATTATGACCGTCCAGTGCCAGCTGGAAAGGAGCCCACCGCTCCTGAAAAAGCCGACATGGAGGATTGGTATCATAACGACAGGATGTGTGTCATGATCATGAAAATGACAACCCATGAAACTCTCCAAGGTTGTGTACCCGATCAAGATTCTGGCGCTAAGAAGTACCTAAGTGCTTTGAAGGAGAAGTTTGCTGTGAGTAAAATGACACAAATACGTACACTCATGACCAAACTTCACACTCTTAAGTACAAGAAAAAAAACTGGAATTAGGGAGCACATCACTGAAATGATCAAGCTTCAACGTACGCTTCTCTTGCACGAGTTCAATTTATTTAATCATCTTCTCATTGAGTACATCTTCATGTCTCTTCTTCCCTCCTTTAGTCAATTCAGTATGACTTACAACTGTCTGAAGGAAAAATAAACAGTGGCTGAACTTCAAGCTCAGCTGGTACAGGAGGAGGAGAGACATAAGTTGGCCAAGGGAAAGGAGGCTCATGTTGTAACACTCGATCCCCAAAAAAAGAAGCCCATTAAGGAAGCTGCAGACAATAAGAATCACAAGGTTGACAATACTCCCGAGAAATTAGGAGATAAGGTAACTTGCCACTTTTGCAAGAAGTCAGAACACATCAAGATACATTGTACCAACTATGCTTCGTGGTTGAAAAAGAAAGGTATGTGTTATGGCTTATATTGTTTATGAAGTTAATTTAAGTACAGTATCAAAATGTACTTGGTAGTTAGACTCACGTACAACATCTAACATCAGTATATCTATGCAGGATTGTCTAAACTTTCGAAAGCCAAATCAAGCTGAACACCACATTTATGTGGGAGATGACAGTAAGGTTGAAGTTGAAGGCATATGAAAATTTAAATTGTTGTGTAGGACTGGTTTTTATTTGTATTTTGATGCATTAGTGGTTTCATCCTTTCGAAGGAACCTAATTTCTATTTCCTATTTGGACAAGAATGGTTTTGTATGTTTATTTGGAAATGAAAATTTCAGTTTGTTTCAAAATTCAAAACAAGTTACTTATGTTTCTCTATTTTTTATGACAATCTTTAGAAGAGAAAGAAAGAAATATTAAAAAAATAGAACAAAATAAGAATAAAAAAAAAAAAAACGAAGGACTAAAGTGGAGGACGAAAGATGGAAAAATCAAATTTTTATTTTTTAACTTTTTAACTATTGTTCATGTGGATAAAAGATTCATCAATCTAGCTATTTCATGATGCATATAGTATGTATTCATGCACTTAAAATGTATTTTACATACGATCATGATCAGCAAAAATCTAATTTGCAATCAAGCATCAAAAAGCAACATTTCAAATATTTCTCATTGCGATAAATACAAAATGTTTGGAGTAACAGTTTCATTTTTATTTTTCATTCTGAAATAAAACTGTCAAAATGTGCACAAAGTATATTCCATATTGATCTAATTGATTGGTATAAAAAAAAGCGAGCATTGCAGAAGCAAATAGAATTCGGTTTTATATTTACGACAAAAAAATATCTTAAAATTAAATATCGGTTGCATAATATAAAAATATATCATTGTGAAATATTCATCCGCATTGTGGATTCCACAGTGTTAAGGATATCGCGCTACAGTATTTTTACTGTTTTTTTTCAAAGAAGACATAAATAATAGCGGAACCGTTTTTTTAACAGAAAAGGCATAAAAAAATGACGGAGTCACATGTCTCATCTAGTAAAATAATCATAGTCGTACAGGAATGAAAACGACAATCATTAATATATGCATGGAACGGTGCATGTTGAGCAAAATATCTTTCAAAAACTCAGTTTGCTTTTATTTATTTTTTTTTAGTAGAGAAAAAAAACTATTCAATTATTTTTAATGATCTAAAATTTTCTCATCCGAATTTCGAACTCAAAACCTCTCACACGTAAATTCTTGCTATTAGAATTTGCTTTTAGAAGAGTGAGATCTTTACTTTGATGAAGATTCTCTTTTTACATGTTTTACACTGCAACGATTTATAATGTTGAATCAACACGATACATGACAATATTTTATTTCGCTCTGTAAATATCATACATGATAAGTTGCTAATTGTTAGAGGTAATGCTAAGCCTTTTATTTTCCGTTAGTTCTAAATCAAAATGAGCCTCAATGCCAGTAAACCGGTTAGAAAATTAATAATGGTTGAATCAATTTATTTCCGGTTTCGTTCAAATTTTAAATTTTTAAAAGGATATATTGATCGAAAGAGATGAAATTACGAAAAACGCAATTTTGAAATCGAGTTTTACATAACTTATCCACAAAAGGACAAATGAAGATGTCCTACTTTCCTCAGAAAAAAAAGAAAAAGAAAATGTCTGAAATCTATGTTAAGTTCGTGAAAACATGTTGAGACCAATTCAGCACTAGCTCTAGCTGGAACGGGATCTCGTGCTGCGCGGGACGGTGTAGCGTAATATTTGGACCGTCCGATTTTCACTGAATGCATCAAGATTCGTGCCAAAGTATAAAGACCCCTCTGATTTTCATCTCTGACGGTCGATCGCGAAATTAACGGTCGATCCGAACCGTCCATAATTAATTAATGTTTTCAAGGCTTGAAACCGCTTTTCACAGAAAAGGGAATATTTCACGTTTCATACTATACTACCAAAATTATTTATTGTATTTTTGTATTTTAAATTGGTGATATGGATCCTTTTCATTCTAGAAGCTTATCAGGAAAAAAAAATGAATTTGACCAATGTAGGAACAAGGTTCCATTGAATGGATCTAAATTCATTATTTGATCGGTTTAGATGTAACACCAGCATTTCTTTTATTAATAAGTGGATTAAAAAATCACAAGTAAAATCCTAAATTTCTGAGCAATTAATTGATGAAATGATATTTTTTTTACTACAATGAATTTAAATGATTTGCCTAAATATGACTTAGACTAAAATTTAGAAGTAGTGTTATGATTTTACGATTTTAATTCAGAATTAGAGACGTATGACGCTAATATAAACTTATGAACGATAAAATAATTTATTATTATTATTATTACTATTTTACTATTCATTATATTACTATTATTTATATTATTTTTTATAATTCTGATTGAGTTTTATTTCTAATATGTTTCAACTTGTTTCGAACTAAAGATTTGTTGTCGTCGTCGTCATCGTAGTCATCTCTAAATAATAATTTTTTTATGTCTCTAAACAATAGTTAGCAACCCGTTTTATTATAATTATATCCAACTTTAATCCCATTTTCCCATCATTCAACCACGGCATATATAATTCTAAAGAACATGCATTCCCATTCTACCACCATTCGACCATGATTTCGTACTTCTTTTAATTATCCTGAAATAATTCCTTATGGGTCCGTTTGGCAAATCAAAGAATAGCGTCAGAATAGCGGAATTAGAATAGTAAAAATAGAATAGTGTGATTTTGGAAGAGTGGTATTCTTGACTATTCTGAAGAGAAAAATTGTCGTTTGGCAAGTGTCAATTGAAATAGTAAAAATATTGATAGTTATGATAATAAAATATTAATAATGATGAATTATTATAATTCTAATAAAAATAATAATATAACAAATAATGATAAATAATAATAATAAATAATAATAAAATATAATAATAATAATAATATTAAATAATAATAAATAATAATAAATAATAATAATACTAATAAAATAATAATAATGATGATGAAATATTATAATACTAATAATAAATAATAATTAATAACAATAATAATAAATAATAATAAATAATAATGAATAAAATAATAATATTGATGAAATATTATAATACTAATAAAATAATAATAATAATAAATAATAATAATAATATAATAATAATAATAATAATAATATAATAATAATTATCATAAATAATAATAGAATAATAATAATGATGAAATATTATAATACTAATAAAATAAAAATAATAATAATAAATAATAATAAATAAAATAATAATAATAATGATGAAATATTATAATACTAATAAAATAAAAATAATAATAATAAATAATAATAATAAAATATTATAATACTAATAATAAATAATAATAACAATAATAATAAATAACAATAATAATAAATAATAATAAATAATAAATAATAATGAATAAAATAATAATAATAATAATGATAAATTATTATAATAGTAATAAAATTATAATAATAATAATAAATAGGAATAATAAAAAAATAATATAATAATAATGTAATAATAATAATTATCATAAATAATAATAAATAATAATACTGATTAAATATTATAATACTAATAATAAATAATAATAATAATAACAATAATAATAAATAATAATGAATAAAATAATAATAATAATAATAATAATGAAATATTATAATACTAATAAAATAATAATAATAATAATAAATAATAATAATAATAAAATATATAATTATATTATAATAATAATTATCATAAATAATAATAAAATAATAATAAAATAATAATAATGATGAAATATTATAATACTAATAATAAATAATAATAACAATAATAATATTAATAATAATAATAATAATAGTAATGATGAAATATTAAAATACAATAAATTTGATTAGTTAGTCGTACGGAACAGTGTATTCCGCTATTCCATCTATATGGTGGTATACCGAAATAGCCTAATTTACCACTATTCTATTATTTTGATAACATGTTTGGCACTCTCTATTCCGGAATAGAGCTCTATTCCGAAATAGTGGTGGTTGCCAAACACACCCTATAAGAAGAGTGAAGAAGTGGCTAAGTGCCTTTTGGTTGGACCCGGATTTGCTGTAGCGCAATAGCGCGCTACAACAAATAAGCGGTTCGGATCGATCGTCAGCGACGGAAATCATGAGGACCTTTATACTTTGGCACGAATTTTGATGCAATCAGTGAAAATCGGACGGTCCAGATGCTGTGCTATACCGTCCCGCGCAACATCAGATCCCGTTCCCTTTTGGTTGAACAAGCACCTTTTGAGTTATGATTTATAATAAGAATAAATTATTAAGAACTATTTTTCAATTCTATATTTATTTCTTATTCTCACAAGTATCAACTGCGTTCATACATACATAACGCCTCGATTATGTACATCATGGATGACCTCATATGGAATTCTGAGGCTCTGACCTTTATTAAACTAATTGTATCTAGTACAAGCACTTTATAGAACTTCACTGCTATTAATATATGTGTATATCAATACTGTACAAGAGTAATGAAATCATACTAATCAATGCAGGATTTTGTTTTTTTCAGATCTGATCGTCTATTTTTTTATCTAACGGTTAAATATATAATATATCGGACCTCGTGCAGTCCATCTGAACCGTCCGTTCATCTGCGTGAAAATTTGATGGTCGGATCAGAGGATAAGTGGACTCTGTTATCTCCAAGAATAACAGCAGATACGGATGCTCTACATACTCATGTCTCAACATTGAAGTACTGTTCATTTCTAACTGTTTATGCTACAGTAAAATCACTATTGATAACATTTTTTCCAACTTTTTTTCCTATTGTTTTTTTATTTTTTTATTTAAAAATTTTATTATAATTTTATTATTACAATATGAAAATTTAAAATTTAACTTCTTCGCGCCGACAACAAGTCGAACGCTAGTTACATTTCAATTATGTCTCCTGTCTCTCTGTTTCTGTAAACTTCTTTAATTGGATCGCTAAAAATGTGCGAAACGTGCAAATGCGTGGTTGGATTGTGCGGAAGGTGCTGGCTTTTTGAAAGACTGTTAAGGAAAAAATATTGGACAATTATCAGGACCAAAATTAAAAAGGATTGACTAATTCTATGTACTCGTGGCGCAACATTGTGCCACTATTTATTTTCACAGTAGAATGAATAGTGTTATCATTGCTCATCGCTACAGTAAAATAATTGTTTTTTACATTTTTTCTCTTTTTGATACGAAAGGTTGACCGTAGTATTTTTTTTATTTGTGCTCTAATTTAGATCCAATATAAATTTTGCTGTCATAATACAAAAGTATAGAATTTAACTTTTTCGCGCGGATCGCGAACTTATACCTAGTTATAACTCAACTTTTGTACTCCTTACAAGTATTCAACTAAATTGTCGATGATTAGATGGTAATGATTAGTTATTTTTTGTGGACTTGACTAACAGTTTCCGCTCTCCGTCCTGCACTTTTATTTTCCAACTAACTTTGCTAAAAAGAAAAAAATCAAAGAGTTAAAAATAAATAAAAATAAAAAATTTGACCGTTTTAAACTGCAGCGTTCTTATAAATCTTTCTACTTTACATACTATTCTGAATGTTTTGCACAGAATTGAAAGACCACCAACGTATAAGAACCAAAATTGTTTAATGCATTATTGCCTACGAGACTTTTCTCTTTTAAAGAAGGTCCCTCTCTCAGCAGTTGAACAGTGCATGACAATTCCACTTTACAAATTGATTTACTTTTTTTTTCATTATTTTCTTGACATGTAACTATTATGCTTACTCCCACATCTTATTATTCGAAAATCGATTCTTAATTTAACGACTAAGAACAAATTCTTCATGTGAAAGAAACTTCAAAATATGATGAAAACAAATTATTATCGGCAAATTTTATGTCAATTTTGAGATATTTAGATGAAGATCATGTTAGTTTGTAATAATCTAGAAGTCAATAATACGATAAATTATCATAAAGCTTTGTTCATGAATTGAGTGATTAATTAAACTGTCATTTTGTTACCTTGAGTATTATTGAATTTATGAATCATTCCTTTATCTGACTTGAGTCAATAACTGAAATTGTGAAACTTCATAATACAGATGATATATACTCTTAAAAGTCTCTAACCAAGGTAATTAGCAGGAACACTAATTTATCGTTACAAGGTTAGAATGTGGATTAAAAGATGGTTAAGTTTTACAAACCATAGACATGAGATGTCGTTTTAATCACATGAATACATGTTAAAGGAACATGGTATTTGACAGACCTTGAATGAAACATTAAATGGAATTGTGTACGTGTCATCAATGTTTTCATTCAGTGTTAAGTTCTAAAGTATGAGGTATTCATCTTTCCTACTAAGAGATGTGTATGTGTGATTGTTATCTAACGCTGTCGGTAAAACGCAGTCATAACGGTAACTTTTCGGTATACATATCTTAGTTGAGGTAGTAATGGTTTACTGAAAGTACTATTGTCCCTCGTATCTTGATACGAGTTACAGTATCACTGGGCCCCTCGATAGAGTAAGATTATCTGCATGCGGTATAATTACAAGAGTAATTATATTTGATAAGTCTGCTCAAGATCGAGAAAAGATTAAGTTTGCAAGGATGACACACACCTACCTTGAAACTAATCTGATACTGTGAGACGAAAGAATTAACACGACTAAAATGTTTAGTGGATCGTGATATTGCATAAGTACAACATCGTCTGTGTAATTGGATGGTCATAGCGCAGATGTCAGATGCCTCCTATGATTATAGAAATTAAAATGGTTTTAATTCTATTTACCAACATAACACGGATCCTATTGGGTCACACCGCATAGGAGCTAAATCAGAGAATCTTAATGATTAATTATAAATAGTTATAATTAATATTATGATGATTATAATTAATTATATATGATATGATTAAATTATATATGTCATATAAGATGACAAGCAAAAACAACGGTTGAATTTATAAACGTATACGATACGTTGTATAAAATCATACCGCAACCAAACAAATACCAAACCCTGAGAAATATAATTGTTGAGAACAATTATATGTTTATGTATATTTATATATTTTTAATTTAGATTTTAATTATAGATTATGGTTTTGAATTTGGAATGAAAATCATTATCAAATTAAAACCTTAATTAAAAATTAATTAAATTCATAATTAAAAATAAATAAATAAATATTAAAAAAAAAAAATTTGTGGTCGGCATGCCAACTTGTGGCTGAAAATATCAAAGTGTTGATATGTATGAAATGTCATCAAACTTATCCATAAGGGGTATTTTTGTCATTTCACATTTTTAAGGGTAATTTTGGTAATTTGGCACCTCCTCATTTTACTATAAATAGAGGGGTAAGGGGAGAGAGAAAGAAGCACCAAAAATCGATTCGTACTCGGTAACTCGGATTCGTATCGATAAATATATTTTCTCTTTCTCGTATACGGTTGTTTACGGGATTCGGAAAATAGTATTTTTGTGTTAGAGCGGTATTCCATATTTTGGATAACTGCGATTCACGAAGATATTTTATTTAGTCCGTATCTCAGTGAATAGTGTTTTGCGGGATATCGCGGCTTTCGGTATTTCTGGCAGAAGAAGTAAGCCGCTCTCTGGTCGTCCTGGTGGACATCTGGTAGAGGTATCAGACGTCTGATACTCCGAGGAGAAGAGCGTCTGTGATTCGGCCGTCCGAGTCTTCTGCGGTCCAATTCGAATTTGGATCAAGGTATTAATGTTATATTAATCTATTTAATTTGTAAGTAGATTAAAGTTTTAGAATTCAGTTAAGGAGTAGATCTGTTTAGGGATTAAGTTGGGTTTTGATGTTAGGGATAAACGGGAGGTGGACACCCTCTATGGTTTATCCGACATACCCCGCTTAATCCTCGGCTTAAGTCAGACGTAAAATTTTTGTTTTACGGTCTTTCCGCTGCTTAGGCCAATTGACGGGTTTTGAACTGTTCGTAACCCAACAGATCCTTGTCTATTACTAAAAGAAAATTGTAGAGATCTGAAAATCAACATGCAATTTTTTAAATATGTAATTTGATATTAAATATTATTATTACTATTATATTTTTTTTGCAAAATATATTTGTATATTTATACAATTTGCCAATTTTTTTTGAAAAATATACTTATATTGGATTTTTTTTAAATGTGCCTCATTTTGTCCTTCTTGAAAAAAAATATAGATCTTGTCATTTTCTGAGAAAAATTCTGAATCTGCACCTGTCAAGCACGCAATACTTTGCTTTCGTATCTTCAATTTCGAAGTCTGAATGATCGACCAAATCGTTGCACTCCATCTTCATATCAACATCTCCTTTGAAATTGAATTTAACATTTAAAAAAAATACTGTATTTTAATATTTTAAAGGAGTGTAAAATTGATTAACCTAACGATTTTTTTATCATCAGATATGAATGATTTTCCACCTATCTAAGAATTAGTAAAAATACTTTAAGAACATAAAATTTGATCTAAAAAAAAATTTAATATGTAGATCAAATTCAATAATTTAGATCGATCATTTAAACTTTAATATTGAAGATACATGGGCGAAATATTATGCAATTGATGCTTTGTAAAATATCATAATATCACTCTTATTATTATATGAAAATTTACGGCTCCAGATGTCAACCCATAATATCCTTGAAAATTTTCGCCTGACTTGTGCTTAGCAAGAAAAGAAAAAGCCTGATTCTGCTATGAACTAGAGATAACATTAACCGTTTAATTTAAAAAAACCAATAATTGAAATTTGCATCTCTAGCGAACTTCTTTCTGCAAACTAAACAGAATCACATGATTAAAGTAAAGACACCTTGAACCGTTGAAGTTCATATCTATAGCAGAAGCTCTCAAAGAAAAATCATATAATATAATACAACGACCATGGCAACAACAATATTAGAAAACCCCACTAAAGATTATATGATATTCACAAGTTCTGCAGTAGTACAATTGTACAAACCATACTGCCAAAAGTTTCAGATAAAACGGAAAATTGTACAACTGTGATCAGTATAAATCATTCCTAGGACCCACAATTGGAAAGATATGGTCCACTAATTGTACGGTCATTAGACTAATTACAGTTCTGTTTTGAGCATGACATGATTTTTATTTAGGGAGCTAATACATAAATATCATATTTGATACCGACTATTGATATCGATTTTATTATGTATCTTTAATTGAATTATACTGCACATTATTTGAGTTATTATGCATATTATTTTTTGTAATGAAATAATTATACATGTTGTCGATTTTATTATGCACCTTTAGTTGAGTTATCGTACACATTATTTGAGTTATAATGCATGTTATTTTTTATAATAAAATAGTTATACATGTTAATTTCTGTACTAAAATAGTTATTATGATATAACATGCATAATAACTCAAATAATGTGCATGATAACTCAAATAAAGATGCATAATAAAATCAGTATCAATAGTTAGTATCTATGTTGCACGGGTGCGGGTGCGGGTATCGTATCCGATACGATGCGGGTGCGGGGATACGTTATTTTAAAAAAAACTAAGATACGGGAGTATATATAGAATAATAAAAAAATCACATTATATATTAAAATGTTTGATTTTGTTTATATTCAACTACCACTATAGATGCATGTTATCCAGTATTTTGTTCTAAAATAATAATATATATTGCTATGTAGGTTTTAGAAGTAATTAAGATTAAATTAAGTTTGTATTGTAAGAATTCAAGATACTGCTATAATTTAGTATATTTTACTGTAGAAATCAAGAGATATAATATCCGAGATGATAAGCCAAGATTATAGAGCTCTTTCTTAGCTTTCCAACGCACTTTGAATCAGCTTAATCGGAGTTCGGATGAAGAACTTATGACCAAAATACTGACCATTGCGTACTGAAACGTATCCCAACCGTATCCTGTGACGTATCCCAGCCGTATCCTGCCGTTTCCGAGCCGTATCCTGCCGTATCCCAATATTAAAATAATGCGATACGCCACGTGGAGTATCCGGTGCGTATCGCACCCGTATCGCACGCGAATCCGCGTCGGATACGTATCCGATACGCGGTGCGGCATGATTTTGGAGTATCCGGGCAACCTAGGTTAGTATCAAATATGATATCTACGAAACATTATCCTTTTATTTATCTGTGAGACCCATCATCAACAACTCCACTAAATCACTATGTTATTAACTAATACATAATTATTCACTGCTACATCTCACTAGATAAGTCTAAGAAACAATTTACAACACCAGAGTTGAAAAAAGGCAGAGTGAACATCGTTACAGGATCATGGTAAGAGCAACTTCTCTATGTCAAAAAAATGATACTACATCTGCTCCCGTACAATATTATAAACAGATATGAGAATCTCAACGCTGATCAATACTATAATCAGCCACTCTAGAAAATCTGATTTTCGGTTTTGAAGTATCTCCTGAAGGAACCTTATGTTATGCTGAAATTTGCAACAACAAAAAAGGAACAAAATTCAGTAATGAACAGGCAGCTGCTGCAGCAGCAGCAACAACAAAGTTTTAGTCCTAAACAAGTTGGAGTAGACTAGAAATAAAAGTCCAATCGGAGTAGCTATTGGGTATCATTTTCATGAGAATCTCATGACTGAATTTTTATGTTGGCTTGCCAAACCTATCATAACCCTTAGTTTCCCAGCTTGAAAAAAGCAACATAGGCGGTTACTTTAAGAAACAATCAAATCACAAAAGAGATTACCTCAACAAATTTCAACTTGAAGTCAAGGTTACCAAATCTCTGTGTGAGCTCATACTCATCAAGAAGGTATTCCCATATTTGTGCATAATTTGCATTTTTCCAAGCAATGTCTCACCTACAATTACAAGTACATATCTTGTAGCCTGATAAATAGCTTACAAGCTTTTCTTCACCACCTTTCCCATAGGGATAAAGGACAATGTGAGGGTCAATTGACCCCAACAACAACAACAAAGTCTTTTGTCCCAAACAAGTTGGGATAAACTAGAAATGAAGCCTATATTGAGTTTATCTCCATAAGATTGGCTGAATTTTTCAGTTGGCTCGCCAAGCCTATCACAACCCTCATTTCCGGACTTGAAATCGACTATGTAAAACACAGGCGGAGTTTCCACGGGGTCAATTGACCCCATTGCGTGTATTAAATAGCATCTCCTAATGTCTTTAATATAGATTGTATACTAATTTTGTAGAGAAATCCAGTTTTGAAACTCATTTTTGCAAAATGTTTACCAGTGAAGACTGAAGACCCCCATATTCTAACAATCACAAATTTAAACAAAATTTTATACTGTGTAATGCACATGCATCACTGACCCCAATTTAAATATTTAAAAGTTAAAAATTTTAAAATTGTTCTGCATCTGCCCATGGCTAAATATAAGTCAACAAAATTAATTGCCCATATGACCCTAATTATTTTTTTTGCATCAACCCATGCACTAAACATATGCCATCCATTGTGTTGTATTTTAAGAAATTAAAATAAAGAACAAACAGAGACAACAAAAGAAAGTTAAACTACATAACCAGATCTCTAGGAGCTCAATTGTGCACATACTATGAGAACATTATTTTTTTGTCATCTATACAGTGCTGCTTAAAATTGTTTCAATGGGCCCTTTTGGTTCTAATCTAGCTTTTTGCATTTATTGAGAACACTGAAAAATCTAATTTGAAGACAACAAGTGTTGCGCCACTACCCATGTGATTTAAGAATATTGACCCTTACCTCTCAAATAGACCCAGTTTGAGGATGACATCAGCGATATTAGAATTGGCCTTTCCTACTAACTGGAAAAGCTTTTTTTCTCTTCATGGTAAAGGTACCCGTCTTTTCCATGCCTCGGTTTATATCTGTGAACTCAGCCACCATTCCATCAACCTACCAACAAAACCAAAACCCAATTTACACATAAGCCTTGATAACATCGAAAATTATGGTCGATCAAGGATAATGGCTCAGTTTTTAGCATCAACAAGGTTTGATCCAGTTGCTGATACAGATTGTTTGATCCAACTTTGTAGCTGGCTGGTGGACTACTCTTTGTTGTATTTGCCCCTTGAGCTATGGTCCGTAATAAAATCAACCACTCAAGGCAAGTGACTTCGCACAAGGCATGATTATAAAGACTGGACAATTCGCCCAAATCTGAAAACTTACCGTGCTACCCACCAATCTCCTGCAGCCCACACACCCACAACCAAAAATAAGTGAAAAGAAAAGAAATATTCAGATGGTTTAGGTATTGGCCATTGCATTTGGGTATTGATGAGAATGCAGACCCCCACCCCCAATAACCAAAAAAAGGAAAATGGAAGATTACAAAGGACAAACAATGAACAAGGATGTCGTCAAGTCGTCAAGTTTTTAGAGATGTTTCAATGTTAATGCATCAGCCTCTAAATAAACATGACTTTGCATGTGAGATGGGGATAATAATCATGTGGCAATGGCACATTGGCATAGAGCATCAGGAAAGCATGGACATGGTAGGGAGAGTTGGCGACAAACTCTGTCGTGAAGAGGCTAGTGAAAAGATGATCCAGCAAAATACAGTTTTTCTTAATCAACACCATGGCCACTAAAATATATTGCTCCACCCATAGCCAATAAATACATCTAAATAATCACCATACCAATCTTCATCAATAATTACTTACAAAAGAGCTTTTTTTAAAAAAAAACTACAAGCTCAAGGGGCAAGTTTTAAGCAAAAAACAAGTTTACGTGTCATTAGTCTCCTCTGGTACTTATCTTGGCTTGGTCAAGGACTAATTACAAATTTAAGGATGAAATTGAGGACCTGTAACAAAATCTGATTGAACTGAGAATAATTGAAGATTAATTGAAAGAATAACCATGTTAACTGAAGGTTAAAAATAAGAGCCAACTTGCACAATACCAGTAACATTTTGCTCAGGTTCCAAACCAGCATGCATGAGGTGGCATTACCTCAAGTCCATCCATTGTTCTATCAATAGTTACTTTTTCATGGAATTTAATAAAGTAACAAAAATTACTTGGCGGATGTAATAGTCAAGAGCAATGCTCTGGCCAAGAACACTCCCAATTGTACGAATTCCATCTATGCTAAGGTTGCGAAGCATAATGTAGTCAAGTCCACCTTGCATCCACGACTCCAGGCTTGGTTTCTCCACCACCGCATAATCTGCAGTAGCATTTGAAAAAAAAATGTTAATATTCTTTCAAGTTAAAAAAAAAACGATGCTAACAAGTTAGCAGATTGTTCTAGCAAGTCTTCTATTGTATAAATTGAGTTTTCTTTCTTAATGTGTTGAATTTTGTAAAGGATACTGACAACACATCAAGAGAAAATAACCTGCAGATTAATAAAATAACGTTGTAGAGTTTTATCATTTTCGCCAACAGTTATCTGCCAAAAAAAAATTCACTTGGAAAAATTCAAAATGACAATAAGAAAAAAAAATGCTATTCACTAATCAGTATCTGCTGATTTGCAGCATTTTCTTTTCATAAAAGATATTGCACAATTTATTTATAAACAATTATGATTTGCATTAGAGGGTTTTGATGTATGGGTGTGTGTGTGGTTGTATGAACTTAGGCTTATATAAACTTGGGTTGGCCAACATATAATTCTGTGTATTGATGTCTACTTGCTTGTCCTAATTTTTTCTCCTTTCTATGATTGAAATAGATATGCGTAGGAGGAAAAGGGAAGCACATGTGATATTAGAGATAGAGATAATGGCTGAGCTACGAAATAGCAGAAATTGTGATGGTTCACTAAATCTGGATAAATTTCGAATTTAGTGACTAAAACTGGATGAATAAAAAGTCTAGTGACTAATTGTGGATTCTAGGATAAGTTCAAAGACAGATTAATTGCGGATTCTAGGATAAGTTCAAAGACGGAAACAACAACAATAACAAAAAAGCCTTTAGGCCCCAAACAAGTTGGTTAGGCTAGAGATGAAAATGAACAAAGCCTTTAGACCATCTATTTTCAAAGACCTTTAGAAAAATTTACCCATATACAAATTCTACAACAACAACAACAACAACAAAGCCTTTATACCCAAATAAATTGGAATAGGCTAATGATAATGATACCAATAATATCAATTATAAGTTTAGACTAGCGCTCTACGTCGTTAATTCTGTACTAAAGTCGTACAACTATAACACTACTTCTAAAATTTAGTTTGTAACAATTCTGATACGTGGATCGCTGACTTCCATGCACTCTTATCTGACGCCAACTCTTTGGAGACATTCCATGCCTTTAAGTCTCTTTTTACAGCTTGATCCCATGTCAATTTCGATCGATCCCTATCTCTTTTCGTGTTTTGGATGCGGCCTAAAACTCCACTATGTATCGATGCATCAGAAGGCCTCCGCTGAGTATGCTCATACCATCTCAAATGATGTTGAACGAGTTTCTATTCAATCAGTGCAACTCCTACATTGTCACATATATCGCATTTCTAAGACGATCCATTCTTGTATGCACACATATCCATCGTAACATACGCATCTCTGTCACGCTCATTTTTTGTATGTGTTGCCCTTTAGTAGCCCAACATTATGCTCCATACAACATTGCAAGTCTGATCGCCGTCCTATAGAACTTACCTTTCAATCTTTGTGAGACCTTCTTGTCGCATAGAATGTCAGATGTTTGTCGCTGTTTTATCCAACTCACTCTTATTCAGTGGCTAACATCTTCGTCAATCTCGCCATTAATCTGTAGCATAGATCTCAAATATCGAAAGGTGTTTCTTCTTAGCATTACTTGTCCGTCTAAACTCATATCTCCATCTTTTGATCAAACGTCACTGAACTCACACTTCATATACTCGGTCTTAGTCCTACTAAGTCTAAAATCTTTTGATTCTAAAATTTTCCTCTACGACTCTATTATTATACCCATCCCTACATTACTTTCGTCAATTAGGACCACATCGTCCGCAAAGAGCATGCACCAAGAGATATCGTCTTGTATATCTTTCGTGATCTCATCGATCACTAAGGCAAAATTGTAAGGATTCAGGGCTGACCCTTGATGTAATCCCTACACTAGTCACAACGTTATCGTACATATCCTTGATAAAGTTGACGTACTTTGTTGGAACTTTCTTCTTTTCAAGTGCCCATCACATGACCTTGCTCGCTACTTTATCATACGCTTTCTCCAAGTCAATGAATATCATATGTAAATCCTTCTTCTGCTCTCTATATTTCTTTATCAGTTGTCTTGTCAAGAAAACCGGCTCCATAATCGATCGTCCGAGCATAAAATCAAATTGGTTTTTCGTAACGCTTGTCATCTTTCTTAAACGATGCTCAATCACTCTCTCTCAAAGCTTTATTGTACGACCCGTAAGCTTGATTCCTCTGTAATTAGTACAACTTTGAATATCTCTTTTATTCTTGAAGATAAGTAATAATATACTTCTCCACTCATCCGACATTTCGTTTGACAGGAAGATGTTGTTGAACAACTTAGTTAGCCATACTATCCTTATGTCTCCAAGGCATCTTCATACCTCGATCGAGATGTTATTAGGCCCTAAAGCCTTACCTACTTTCATTCTTTTTAAAGCCTCATTCACCTCCATCTCTTGAATTCTTTGAACGAATCGCATGTTGGTGTCGTCAAAAGAGTCATCTAGCTCAATCATAGTGCTTTCGTTCTCTCCATGGAACAACTTGTCGAAGTATTCTCTTCATATGTTCTTGATCTCGTCGTCTTTCACCAAAAGTCTATTTGTCTCGTCCTTGATGCATTTGACTTGACTGAAATCTCTCGTCTTTCTCTCGCTGATTTTGGCAATCTTATAGACGTCATTTTCGTCTTCCTTTGTACCTAGCTAAGAGGGTTACACCCCAACGAAAGTCTATTGGGTTTCATTTCCATTGAAGTGGCCAATTTTTTTTTATGTTGGCTCGCCAAGTCTATCACAATCCTCCTGTTTTTTCGAGCTTGGGACCAGCTATGTTGAAAACAACACAGGCGGAATTCATACACAAATTCTGTAATATATGAATGTTCAAGACATTTAAAGTTCATTTGTGTGCAATAGGGATGTATTAAGGTTAAAATCAACCCATACCGTCCTTTCTCATCTCAGGGAGCATTCCATATGAATGTTTTTCAACTATTCTAAGGTATCCATCAGCTTCATGATCAGATACATTGAACAATACAACTGAGCCATATTGAAAAACTACCATGTAATGACAGTTGCTCTCATTAACAAAACCAGCCTCAAATCCCTGAAAAAATAATCAATAAAAAAAAATCATATATTGACATCTCTAGACATCATTAGCAGAGCTACATGGATCATATCACCAATTCCATAAAGATACAAAATCTTCACAAGTCTGAAATTGGAACAAAAGAAATCTATTGAAGTTATATTAGATGGTAATATGTAGGAACTGTTACACTTTACGATAAGCTGTGTGTGTGTGTGAGAGAGAGAGAGGGAGACAGACAGAGAGAGACCTGAGCTTCTCCTTTAACGTCATAATACTTCAACACAACATAGTTAGTGGCACGAGAGTATGGTGGGATCACATTAAATGCATTTTGTGACTGCAAGCTCCTCATGTCAATGCTGCAAGTACAACTCAATCATTATTGCATGTTCAAACTTCACCGCGTGTATACCATTTGGATTGCAAATATAAGTTTCTTAAGCACCTTCTTTTGATGTACTTACAAAATTAAATACTGCATTGTGTTAGTCAATTTGAATATGTGCAATTGAAGCTTAATTTCAGACCTGTTTAGTATAACTGCAAAATTCACTCTACAGGTGTTACTCCAGTATGTATCCATGTAGATATGATAATGAATAAAATAGTTCAAACATACAGAATGCACAAGCGTTGTCTAGTTATCGGTTAATTAATTCATAGATAATCTAAAAATTCGCCCAGTGAAGACAGCAAAAACCTGGTACAGAGAAAATAGGCATTAACAGGAATAAATCGGCTCTGCTTTTCCTGTTGCACCTCCAGTAAATGATACGTGTCGTCCTCTGACCCCAACACCTCGCTCAGCACTTCCACCTGTGAAATATGTGGCTGATTCTGGTGAGGTCGTTCGTCTGTCCACTCCACCTCTCTCCCCGGCGAAAGCGACGAGAAAACCCTCAGGCTAGGGTTTCTGACATGCCTGAGGTAGCGAGTGTGGCGAGAGGGGGTACTGGAGAGTGAAGAACAAATGGAGAGGAGGCGGCGCAAACTGAGGGGGTAGTAAGGTAGGGTATGATTAAAGCGGGGCCTGGATTGAGATAATCGAGGGAGAGTGGAAGGAGAGAGCACGGTCCGGAGCTGCTTCTCTATGAAACGAGCTCTCCAAATTTCCATGGGGGATAATATCAGGAGAGGATTGGAGAGATGGATTGCATTGGCTGTTTGGTTGGGACTTGAGACCAGACCAAAGAAGGAATGGAGAGAGTGACAGAGAACGAGAGGGAGACTTGGGGTACAAGTTGGGGACGGAGGTTTAGCTAATTTGGAAATTGAAGCGATTGATCGGGGCATCCATTATGTCTATTCATCGAGTCGAAGTTAGCTCGAGTTAACTCTTACTCAAATTCGAATTAAGAATATTCGAGTCGAGTCGACTCGAGCAATCAAGTCTAATCCGAGTTGAATAAGCAACTCGAACTCAACTCGATGTTGCTCGAGTCAATTCGTAACTCGCTCGCGTATCAGATTTGAATACTTGAATTCAGTATTTAAGTGTTTGGGTGACTGGGTCTGAGTCTGTATAGTTGAACTGACTCAGGTTGGACAATATAAATATTAATTACACTGGCCATATAAATATTAGTTGAACTGACTCAGAGTAAATTCGTATACAATTACACATTTAGTTGAACTGGATCATATTAGTTGAACTAACTCAGGGTAAAAGCCCATATACATGAGCGAGTTTCGACTTGTCGAGCGAACGACACCTAACTCGAGATCAACTTGAGTTATTATTCCAGTCAGTCTGCTCGAGCTACATATTACTCGAGTTGAATTGAGCGAGTTTCAAGCGAGTCACGAGTTGTGAGCTATTTGCCCAGCCCTAATATGCATGGAGCTCTCATTCCCGATCATTAGCCCATCAATTAGGAGATACAAAAAGCGAACGTTTCTTGTTATTTTTAAATATTTAAAAAAAAAAACAACATAGATTTAATATAGAAAAATGCCACTTTCTAGACTTCTCAAAAAATATTTCAAAACAACAATAAAGCTCTAAAGATTAAGAAATTTGATTTCCGACAAAATGTTGATATGAAGAATTTATTGAGCAAATTAAACATGCATAGTCGCATGCGACATAATGTGGTGTCATATGCATATTAACATAGCATTGCTCTTTACACTTTATATTCTAAAGTATATTATTTTTGTATGATTAGCACTTTAATCATAATGCATGCATTATAATCATATTTCACAACGAAGGCCCTTTGATAGCATCACTTTCATATAGAAAATATGCAAATGACATATTTAATCATATTGATGCTCATGAACTTCTCATAAGTAGTATCATATCAACACAATATCTTTATGACTCTCGATTTAGGCGAGTTTGATATTACTCACAGACAAATATTTTCTATATGAGAAAATCAAACATCTCAAGATCGTCAAATTAAATACTATGAAATATAAATGATGATGAATCTTTATTCATTATATCATATTGGTTATTTAATGTCTTATTCTCCAATAAACATTCATGAGAATATATACTCTTATATTTTGATATGTGAAACCTTATCAATATTTGATCCTCATGTTAATCTTATAATAGTAATTGATGTTTCTTGTTAATTATCTTGGTTAAAGACTTTTAAAGTTTTGTAATCATTTACAATAGTGTTTCACAATTCAAGTCTCTAACTTCTAAAATGAACTATGAATAATAAAACTTAAGAAACAAATGACTACTTCATCAGTTATTGATATAAATGCAAGGGTCTGCAGTTTGGTAGGACATACTCTAACATCAGAGAATTGGTACCAAGTTTGATTCGAAAATAAAAGTCCGATTTTTTTCGCAGAGATATTACATAGAGCTAGGTTGCCCGGATACTTCAAAACCTTGCTGCACCGCGTATCGGATACGTATCCGACACGGATACACATGCGATACGGTGCGATACGCATCGGATACTCCACGTAGTGTATCGTATTATTTTAATAATGGGATATGATAGAATATGGCTGTGATACGGTAGGATATGGTCGGGATACGACACATGATACAGTACGGTATGGCTGGAATATTTTTCAGTGCGTTGCGTTCAGTATTTTGATCATAAGTTATTCATCTGAACTCAGATTAAGCTGATTCAAAATGCCTTGAAAAGCTAAGAAAGAGTTTTACAATCTTGACTTATCATCTAGGATATTCTATCTCTTGATTTATGCAGTAAAATATACTAAATTAGAGCAGTACCATGAATTCTTACAAAACAAACATAATTTAATTATAATTACTTCTAAAACCTACACAAAATATATATCATTATTTTAGAACAAAATACTGAATAATATATATCTATAGTGGTAGTTGAATGCAAAAATCAAACATATTAATATATAAAATAATTTTTTTATTATTCTATATATACTCTCGTATCCTAGTTTTTTTAAAAATGGCGTATCCCTGCACCGCACCGTATCGGATATGATACTCATACCCGCACTCGTGCAACATAGACATAGAGTGACATGTCCAAAATTATGGCTAATCCTTTGTATTTTTCATTCTCATCTTAGAGAGCTCTAAATAGGATTGGTATTTCTAATCTTGACTCTTGATAATATTAACAAATTGTATATAAGACAAATTATAGTCCTAACATGTAGTAATGAACATAAGTACATTAATTGAGATAGTTATGTAATTATAGAATACAGTAAATTTGCTGTTTGGATATTTGATCAAAAGTCTGCTGAATTGTTAGGGTAGTAAAAATATAGGACTAAAGATTAACCTTAGATTAGATTTAGTTGGAAGTTATAATACTGGAAATTTTTATTCCCAACACACCCAATAATAAAATATTTTCTTTACATGATTGTATATTTTTTAGTAAAAAAGTTTAGTCTTCATATTTTATTTTATTTTATTTTATTATTATAAAAATTGAATTTGCAAAAAAAGCATAAAACACATTGTCCATTTTTTTAATTTGTATAACTTTATTATTATTATTTATTATTGTTATTATTATTATTATTATTATTATTATTATTATTTATATAAGAAAACTCGCTACGATTTTCGGCATTTATTAGTTTTTAGTTTCTTTTACGAAATCATGTGTACACGAACGCTTGTTTTGAAAGTTATTTTAATTAGTTATCATTAAACTACTAAAATATTTATACCGATATATATTATAAATTTTGTTATACTAAAGTTGAATGTCTTTAGAACAATGCTCTCTTGAGTCTGTCATATTAAATTTTGTTATAGATTTTAATATGAGTACCGAAGTGTGAAGCGTGACCTTTTTTTAATAACGAAGTATGAAACACATACTGAGAATTAAATTGTTATTTACTGCCAAAATCCAAATATTTAATTCTTTACTTCATATGATTGATATGTGGTAAATTCTTAATTCTTTTTTAACTTTCCGATGATCCAAATTATCATTGATGTCTGTCTCAAATGATCTCATTTCAGCTTCACTAAGATCATGTTTGGTTGTGGAGTAACTTTAATCCGAATTAAATTGCTTACTGCAAGTTAAGATGGAGTAAGTTAATCATATTTGATGGATTAAGTTAATCTATCTAAAGAGGTGGAGTAACTTACTCAGGATTAATTTAAATCTTACTCCAACTTACTTCATCAATTTTACCCCACGTTTGATGAATTAAGTATAAAATAAGAGAGTTAATCCAACTCTTACTCCACAACTAAACATAGTGACTTACAGTTACAGACCGCTAATTGTCTGTTTCCTTAAATGAACAATATAATAAAATATGGTAACCTTCTCTGACATGTGCATAAAGCAAATCATTATAATACAAAGGAAAATTGTAACCACTAACACCCCTTGCGAAATACAACAACAAAACTCAACCAAAACATAAATTCTTAGAAAATTAAAATATAAGAGAAAAATATGCTTCAGTTAGCGGACAGAGCAGAGATCAGCGGAATTCTATCCGCTACAGTTTCATTCTGCTCTGTTTCGTTCGTTATATTTGTTTCCTTCATGTCTTTATATTTAGAATTAAAATCTATAATTTAGCTTTGTTTTTTTCACTCACTCGACGCATTAAGAGCATTTTTATTTTTGAAATTTTGAAGTTTCTAGATTGATTTACATTTTCTAAATGAGTTTTAGAAATGTAGATGAGTTTCTTATTTAGTAATTTTACTTCAGTATTTCTTAATTAGCAATTTTATTCCAGAGTTTATAAACTCTGACGTGACTTAATAATCATTAGTTAAAATTGATCGGTCTCCTACAATATTGATAATTTTGCTGATGTGATAATTAAGAATCTCTATTTTTTATTTTAAGATTATAGGATTTAGAAACTAAAAAAATATTAAATTTCTGATTTGATAATTATTTAAAAATTTCAAAAATAAGATGCTATTACCTCCACTTAACTAACTTTTATATGATTTCTTTATTTTTTTTAAATATTTTGTTTTAATTCATTTGTGAGTCTGTGACCTTACTCTAGGGTCTGTCAGGAAAAAAGTAAGGAGGGAAAGGAAAGCAAATAAAAAAAAGAAGAGAATGAAAGTAAAAATGTTAAATCCAAAATAAGAGAACAAAAAAATTATTATTTGAATAAAAATATTTAACTTTGAAATCTTTTTTCTACTGTTGATACTCTGAAGCAAGTTACACTTAATTTGTTTTCTAACATTCCCTTCTTTCCCTCCCAAAAATTCTATTTGGAGCACAGCCTTAGTCTCCAGCTCAACCAAACAACCCTTCTGTATTTATTCGAAGGTGGTTCCCATGAGCATATGAAAATTGGTGTATTTTATTTTGCCCAAATCTATTCCATCTCTCCGGATTCAGACAGCTCTTGTGCAAATTTTTTCTTTTGTGTTGGGAACCTCTGAAATAAAGTCAATATTCCCGTTCCCAATAATATCAATTTCCCTTGAAAAACTTGTTGCCAAACACGGCCTTAGTACCGAGAAGGGGATCCGAATCAGCTGTAGCGCAATACAACTGTATCGTGCTACAGTAAACGAACGATCTGGATCGATCGCCAATTCGCGATGAAAATAAAAAAGGTTTTTATACTTTGACACGAATTTTGATGCAATAAGTGAAAATCGAACGATTCAGATGCTGCGCTATACCGTCCCACGCAACACCAAATCCGGTTCGCCGAGAAGGGGGCTGGGGCTACATCTGCTTGTTTCTATCTGATTTTTTTTTTAATTCGGATAAATCAAGCTTCGGATTAAGGATTGACATGTATGTTTGAATGTGTCAACCAAAACTGCTGGCGTGTTACATTTCTGCATTAAAAGGCATTAATACAAGCTTAAGCAAGGGATGGTTATAAATCTCCCTTGTAATTGTACAAAGAAAAAAGAAGCAAAATCACCTAATCAGCAACTCAATTGAAATAAAACATTACATTTCGAGTTATTCTAGGGGTGTATATATACAAATCCCCCCTCCTACATTATGAATTCCTATATCAAACCCCTATACGCAAATCATCAGAAAAAAAGAAGAAGAAGAAGAAGATTGAAATTGAGCTATCATTCCGATGAATATCCACTTCGCGGTGTAATTGGTGTACTGGCGCCGCTACTCTCTCTTGATTTCTCTCCATTTTTAGAAGATTTTGGAGTAATTGATTGAATGAACATAGAAAAGATCTTGGCTTTCACCTGACCGCGCCTCGGCAATGGCTTCTTTGTCTTTTCATATTCACTCTTAGAGACTCCGTAGTAATCCATGATTCCAATTTTCAGAGAAGAAGAGCTTTGTTCTTTTGTTTACTTTCTGGTGTAGTTGTGTTGAGAAGATGCTGAGAATTTTAATGAGGATGGAGAAAAGGAAGCTGAGCTCTTTTATAGAAGCACAAGTGGTAATTTTACTTTCCAGACCCTTCAAATTATCCAAATTTAAAAAAAGAACAAGGTACTGATATGCAAATCTAACATCATCTTTAAGAAGATATATTGGTTTGTTTATTTTATGCTTTCAGCAAGAAAACCATTAAATAATAATTAAGATCTGTACAGTGTTTATCAGACTTTCAACCATATTCAATTCATATGGTACATAAATTGGATAATATTTAACTTAAAAATTAAAATTGTGAATAGTTCCTTAATTATTTAGGCTAAACATTTTTAATAATTTATTCAAAATTTTATGCATATCATATTAAATTAATTGAAAACTCATATAAAACTTCTTAAGTTTCAAATAGAATGATATTTTCCAATTACATGTACCTTAAGAGTTGTACGTACGTATCGTAAAGTTGGATGTATGCTAATTCTATCTGGTTTAGTAGCTTAATTTTATTTAGTAGAAAAATGGCTCAGTAATTCATTATTGTCAAAAGAGCCATAACCATCAATAAATTAGAAATTATTTTTTTGCATCATGTTAATAATGTCTTATTTAGTGGAGGATTCAAGCAATTTGATAATACTCAATTCCAGATATTTTGTATCAAATTTATGTACCTTCTATATATTATAGACTAAGCAAATTTAATGTAACACAATACAATTTTTCAGAAATTAAATTCAGACACTTTTCTAAACTTGTCTGCCCCTGATTTTATTTGTGATTAAGTATTGAAACAAATACTTGTGTGTGGATAAGTACAAAGTTAGACGTAATATAAACAAATTCTTGGGTATGTTTGTAATTTTGTACAAAGTTGTTGTCTTGATTATTTGACTAAGTATGTGGCAACCAAATTCCTTGGGAACCAAGGAGGACTTCTTGGTAAAAATCCAAAATAAGGTCCTTGCGAGAGAAGTATGTTGAATTGGTCCAATTAGAACTTATCCTTTCATATAAAAGGGATCCGAATTCGCTGTAGTTTAGTACCGTGCTACAGTAAATGAACGATTTGGATCGATTGTCAGCTCGTGATCGATCGCTAGTGATGAAAATCAGAAAATTTTTTATACTTTAACACAAATCTTGATGCGATAAGTAAAATCGGACGATTCACGTTACTAAGTGCTAATGCTTTATTTATTTTTTTCCTTTCTCTTTTGCAAGCAAACACGTCACACCAATTGAGTGGGTCCCAGTCTGATTGCAAATTATTTTGTTTGTCTTTTCCCCTAGTGGCCTAATCAATGTTTTTAAAGCCGGATCGGATGTCGACTCGGTAACACTTTGAGTCACCGGTTCACTGGTCGAAATGCTGAATCAACCGGTTCAATTGTTAATTTGTTAAGCACTTTATATTAATCACATAGAAGTTTATATGTCAAAATAATTATATTCAATTTAGATTAAAAAATAATATTCTAAAAACATCAAATTTATAAATCAGTAAAGAAGTGTTGATTTAAATAAAATTATAATTTGTCGGGTCCGAGTCCATCAAATTAGTTGCTGGTTACATGAAATATTTTTATAATTATCATCATACACATTATATTTATGAAATTATTCACATATTTATTGAATAATTATATGAAACACTTTGTAATAATAATAAAATTTATAATTTTTTTGAAAAGTGAATAAATTTTATAGAATATAAAATATAACAAAATATCACTTATTGTTTAAAAAAAATGTATTCAGATGAATCTGTGTGATTTATGTATCGATTTGTATTTATGACAAATAATATGATAATATTAAATAATGTAAGGTCCATTTGAAAAACTTTACCAAACATAATCTAACTTCAATTAAATGCACAGCTCCCATATGCTTATTAGTTATTCCTCAGAATGAGCCTTTTTTAATAAAGAAAATGTTAAAAGTCGTGAAGTGAAGCATTGGACAAAAAGACGGCCAAAGCTAATTTAAACCGGCTTTTCTAGTCCGGTTCAATCGGTTCTGTCAAAAACTGTCGGTTTATTCGGATTTTGTTCGATTCAGTCGCATATTTGGTCTTTCAACTTAAGCGGACCGAAAGTTGTTTGGTTCAGGTTTTTTGCGGTCCAACCGTCCGGTTCGGTCCGATTTTGAAAACAGCGGGCCTAATCAGTTTTTTTTTTTTTTGAGGAAAGAGTCAGCAGATACGACTCAAATCTTAAATTAATTCGAAAATTGTACCTCGTATTGGATGACATAATTTACGGCGGAAAATTGAATTGTTGTTGTTTTTGTATATTTGAAATTTTACAGAAGAAAACACCTATCTAATGTATATCTTCAACAATTCATATTTGTATATAAGAAAAATATACATGCTGATGTATTTATATACAAAATTTGCAAATTTATTTGATAAAGTTAAGCAGTTCAAATTGAAAATTTATAATTATTTTTATTTTCATGCATTCATACTTCTTTGTTCATACTTTTGAAATAGCATGTGAAAAATATCTAATCAGACCCTTTTTATTAGGTATTGTTTCATAAATAAACTATTTCGTATTTGTATTTTGTAATCAGAATTTCGTATATATTTGTATTCATTTCATATTCATAAAAAACTAATATCAATGTGAATAATCAGTTTGCATTCATTTTATATCAATTTGGTGAAGATATTCTAAATTGCACTAAATATATGAAACTAACCACATTCATTTATATGTCAATCTCCCAATTGCAATTAAAACTTATATGCCATAGATCCTAGAATTTTTGTTATGGTAAAAATATATGTACTGCTATTTTCCACATGGGCGAGATCTAGATTAAAAGTTGTTGGAAATAGATACTAACACAATTTATCTAGTGAAAATAATTCATATAATGAAAGAAATATAATAATCTAAAAATCACAAGAATTACAAGCTTATAATAAAGAGAGATAGAGAGAACGAGAGAGAATGAAAGAAATATGACATTTCATATAATGTGGTTCAGCTGAATCCTTCAAAGTCTACATTCACGTGACTCCCCAATTCCATGTCGGAACAGCAAAGATCACCAAACAAGTCAGTTTATACAACCTCGAATTCAAGGTCTCTTACAACAAATGAACAACTCATGAACCAAATGATCCAAGAAGAAATCAAAACAATGAAGTGCATTCCGACACTTTCTCTCCACAAAATATCGACAACTTGGAATCAAACACTCAACTAAACAATCACCAAAGAAAGAAGAGAAATATTTCGACACTGTCTCTTCAAAAGATCTCGACAACTTGAAATCAAACTACTCAACTAAACAATCCTCCACGGATCAACAACAATAGAGGACTACTTCTAGATATAAAAAAATAGATTCTTAAGGATCAAAAACTTACCTTAATTTTTTCAAGCCCTCCTTTTTGCTTGAGCAATATCTTTGACTTGAGGATGTAAGTGCTCTTTGTTGGCTTGAGCCCAAAAGAATTAGAAGGCACAAGTTCACTCTTGGGTTTGGTTGATTAAATTGGCCAAAGCTAAATACATTAGAAAAATACCACGCATCATTTTAATTAGGAAAAGTTATGTAATTTGGTATCCGAAAAAAAGTCAATATAGCTTGGTGTGCAGAATCCACAATGTCTGCACTCACTCCATCCGAATCGTTCGATCAGATCCAACGACGTAGAAAAATAGCACCTCCATAAATTAAAAAAAATGCTGCCCGTAAACTGCTCGTGTCGACTATGCCACGATCCCTTGCCCTTCTTCGTCCCACTCCTCTTTCTGTCGTTATTACTTATTAGTGCTTTAGTGGCAGCTCCAACTCTTTTCTCTTGAGCATATCATCGAACACCCCTGTGCATTGATTGCAATTTGCAAGTTCAAACCTCAATAAAGAGTCTGGAATCCGCATTATTTCACCTCAAAGTTCAAACCTCAATATCTTTGACAATATTTCACTCCAAAGTTGGAACCTCCAAAAGAGTCTGCAGAGAAAAAGTATAATTTTATCGATTTTCCACTATAACAAAACTAAACCATAATCCGAGAATCCTAAGTTTTTACTCTTTCTTTTTTTAAGAAAAAAAAGATAAAAAAAAAGGAATCTGTTGACCTTGAAGAAATAGGTTGGAAAATTCTACTCAAGTACATCAATTTCCTCTAGAGAGAAGTTCTGCTTCTCTAGTATCGGTCACCATAAACTGGGTCAAACAAAGAATAAAGCTCCTGAAAACACATTGTTTCACAATTAAAGTCACAAGCTGATAGGCATCTATAGCTCCAATGTTCCAGCTTTTGCAACAAAGCATTTTATTAGTGAAGTATATGCCATCGATCTAGTACAATACAGTCACAATCTATCACAAACTTAGCAGAATTTAGCACCATCATCAATTTATTATTTTTGAGCTAAGCAGGGAGTTACTTTGGCTCTTTATTACACGTATTTAGAGATAAAATATATTTTTCTCCACAATTAAGGTGTAATAATTCATAACAGGTTAAATCAAGATATAATTGTGTCATGAATTCATCATGGCCAAACTACCTAATCAATGCTTGCTTGCTAAATGTGGTGTCTCTTTCAAAGAGGGTTTATTCTTTTTCGTAGTATAAAGCAAAGGAAGAAACAGGTACCATCATATCCTCAAACTGGAGAAGATACCAAGCCCGAATTGTGTACTCCACTCTTTTGCATAGCTTCAAAAAATCAACACGGTCTGTCTCATGCTCTGTAAGAATTTTTTTTACAAATCCAAGGTCATAGTTGCAGATGCATATATAAGGCCATTTTTAAGGAATATACTATGGTGGTACTTTACTAGAACCAGCCCCGGTATGATGTAAGGTTCTGACTTCTGACCAGCTGGTATCAGAAACTCTGCAAACATTTCGGTTTATCCATGTTGTAGGTTTGAAATCCAATAATTGGGCTTTAAAACGGGGATTACGGATTCTCTCTCGAGTCTAACGACGTCTTTCTTCTCCTTGCCTCTTTTCATTGGTGGAACCAACAGTGATAACAGAAGAAAACGAAAGAGGGAGGGAATGCAATCAACGCACAGGGGTGTTCGACGAAATGCTCAAGAGAAAGGCCTTGGAGCTGCCACAGAAAGAGGAGTGGGACGAAGAAGGGCAAGTGATCGTGGCATAGTCGACACGGGCAGCGTTTTTTCTTTTTTCCTTTTTTTTTTAATTTATGGAGGCGTTATTTTTTCTACGCCGTTGAATCTGATCGGACGGCTCAGATGGAGTGGGTGCAGACAGCTCTCAAATAAAAGGAATCGTATCTGCTGCTCTTATTTAGCAAGAGCAGGACCCTGCTCTTATGATCTGGACCGTTCAAATTTCAGATCTAAAACTTATAAAATATACAGCTCCCTGATTTCCATCCGCGGGCGGTCCGATCAAAATTTGACGGTCCAGATCATAAAAGCAGGGTCCTGCTCTTGCTCAATAAGAGCAGCATATACGGATCCCAAATAAAATGGGTTCAGAGGATGTGGATTCTGGTGTGCAATCATATGCTAGTTATAAAACAGAAGGCATGAATATTCAGAGTCATAGATTTTATTTTAACGAGAATTAATTATTCTAAAATAGAAATTCAATTTCACTAGAGCCTTTCTTTTTCTTCTTTCAAGAAAAAAGATAACATGAAATTTTTGGACTTTGACCAGAAAAATCAAGTTTGAACTTTGAAATGTTGATAATTGTTTGAGCTTTGACTTCAAAGTCTTATGGAAGTGGAATCTGATAGAAGCAATTAATAATAAATAAAGGAAAGATAAAGATATTTTGTTTCCTGATATCCCGACCATGCTATGTTTAATGATACATTGGTACTGATAAGAATAGACAGCCCGATATGATTATTTTTGGGATACACAATTCACAATTGATCCCAAAAGTTGGGCTCCGAATCTGCTGCTCTTAAAATTTCTGTTTGTTTCTTGCTTCTCTCGATTCGACTGTCACAAATCAATCGATCGTCACGACAACTGTGATATGATTCAGAAGACAGATGTTTTGACTGTTAGATGAATTTTAAACAGTCCAAATGAAAACAAACAAAAAACAAGCAGAGATTTTACGAGCAGCGGTTCCCAAAAGTTGATGCCAAAAGTCAAAAGGTTGGTACGAGTAACATTATCCACCATTATGCACGAATGTAAAGAAGCCTATTTTGAGGTTATTTTTGGGGATATTTTATTTAGATTTGTCAGGCTTTTGACTTCTCTAATTTGAAGTCAGTATCCAGACTGGCACATCTTTTGTTCTGATTTAAGATCTTACCCTTTATAATATAACAATGACAGTGTAGAAATGTTTGCAAAAGATCAATTTGAATAAATATAAATGGGGGCAATAATTAATTAAACCCTATAAATTAAAGATCAATTTGAATAAACATAAATCAGACAAGATGAAATGAAAAAAATTAAACCTCCTTGTTTACATAAAACAACTATTAAGCCTATCTTACATACATCTCACACAATTTCTAACAAGGAGCGCTATTTGCCATTTTATTATGTATTCTATTTTTCTTTCTTCAGCCTTTTAAGCCCCATGAATCTCCAATTATTCTCACCTTTTTTCTAAGCAAAGAGTATGAAAATCCAACATATCCTCTCTTGTTACCGATAAACACAATCTGTGTGTACTTTCTTCGAAATTGGCGCATAAAACTTTGAACTTGATTCGGATTTCTCCTTTGATTTCATCCAATATGTTGCTCTTGAGATCTTTCTTGTAACAAATTCAAGCATGGAAGAAAAGATATGAGCTTTAATCTGACCTCTCTTTGGCAGAAGGCGCTTTCCTGTTTGCTTCTCTTGGTTGTTTGTCACTAGAGACATTGTTAGAGTTTGAGATGAGAGAGGGAGAGAGAGAGAGAGAGAGAGAGGAGACAGAGAGAGAGAGAGAACTAGGTAAGGAGTGAGAGACGAGAATTTGAGAAACCCATTTAAAAGGGAGAGAATCAGAGAAGATAAAAGATAAAAATTTCGTAGAGAATCAAGAAATGAAAAATTCAACAAATAAGATTAAGAGACTTTAAAAGTTTCACAGAAGATCAATGACTCAAGTACCAGCGCTCCTAAAAAAAATTCTGTTATTTCTCTGATTCTAAAGCATTATTTAAATGGACCGGAGATAATAGAGAGCTGTGTGTGAGTAGGGTAAGGATTGTTTTGGTTGAGTCCGTATCTACTGTTATTTTTGGAGATAACATGATTTTGTTATTCTCTGATTCGATCGTTAGATTTCGACGCTGATAGATGAACGGTTCAGATGAACTGCACGGAACCCGATATATTATATATTTTATCCGTTAAATTGAAAATAGACGATCATATCAGAGAATAACAGAACTCTGTTATCCTCCAAAATAACAGCAGATGTGAATTCGTTTGGGTTACCTTGGCATCCAAGTATGTATGCTAAATATGAAGATTTATATGAAGTAATAGAAATAGAAAAAGTGAATGCAACTTTAGATAAAGATGTGACAGTGGGACTACTCCCATATGTGTATAGTTGACATTCTCTCCATTGTTAAAGCAAAAGATTTCCACAAGTCTAATGTTCAATGGTAGTAAAATTTGCCGAAAATTTTAATAATAAACAAAATAAAATAGAAAAAAACAGAAATAAGAAAATATTGAATTTTTTTACCAAAATAATCAAACCGAAAACTTAGAATCCGGTCATGAGTTTCGGATGCAGCCACAACATATCCGAAAATTTTAATAATAAACAAAATAAAATGAAAAAAATTAAAATAAGAAAATATCTTTTTTTTACTAAAGTAGGAAAACCGAAAACTTAGAATCCGATTCCCAACCAGAAACTAAGAATCCGGTTCCCCCAAAAATTAAACGGCCAGAGCTCATAAGGAATTTGAGTGGGTTATTTAATTAATAAAAATATTAATATTTTAATTGATGAGTTGGGTTGTATTTAGGTAAGTTTTTATAACGAATTTGACTGCACTTATCGGATTATAAATAATTATTTTTAACGTCGCAAATCATTGAGCTGTAGATATCCGAGTCTACTTCCACCGCATTGAGTCCGATTTGCGATCAGAGAAACGTGCATCTCAAATTTAGCTCCATCTTGAACTTATATCTTAATTAGTCTTTTTTATCATGAGTTTGCGTCGGATTCAATTTTGAATTGCTCGTTTCTCCGATCGCAAAACAGACTCGACGTGATGAAAGTAGACTCGAATATCTACAGCTTGATGATTTGCGATGTTAAAAAAAGTTTAGTTATAGTCTCGACGAACGCAGTCGAATTCGTTACAAAAACTTACCTAAATATAACCCAACTAATCAATTAAAATATTAATATTTTTATTATTAAAAAAATATGCGTCAATCCACTCTGAGCGCCATTCTTTCTATTTTAATTGAACCGGATTCTTTGTTTCCAGTTGGAAACCGGATTCTAAGATTCCGGTTTGCCTAATTTGGTAAAAAAAAAATTCTTTTTGCCTATTTTAATGTTTTTCTATTTTATTTTGTTTATTATTAAAAATTTCGGCAGCATATGCACGATAAATTCAAAAAAAAAGCACATGCACGATTACCAATACCTGCATTTTAGAAACTAAGAAACCGGTCAAAGAGTCAAATGCCAAAGTAAAGAAATGATATTATGTAGTAACTTTAATAACCTTCTTTTTCATCTGTTAATAATAATAATAATATTATTATTTAATAATAATAGTAATAGTAATAATAATAATAATGTAGTATCAATAGTAATAGTAACTTATAATAAGAATAAGTAACACTAATTATAACAACAATAATAGAAAACTAGTAATCGTGCCCGTTAGACGCATGACGTTGGACACATTCGTCATGCGTCTAACGTCATGACGCATAACGCATGACGCATGGTGCATGGTGCATGACGCATGACGTTAGACGCATGACATTAGACGTTAGACGCATGACGCATGGTTCATGACGTTAGACGTTAGACGCATGGCGTTAGACACATGAGGTTAGACGTTAGTCGCATGACGTTAGACGTTAGACGCATGATGTTAGACATAAGACGCATGACGTTAGACGTTATACGTTAGATGCGTGACATTAGACGCATGACGTTATACGCATGACTTTAGACGTTAGACGCATGACGTTAGACGTTAGACGCAAGACGTTAGACGTTAGACGTTAGACGCATGACGTTAGACGCTAGACGTTAGACGCATGACGTTAGACGCTTGACGTTAGACGCTTGACGAAAGACGCATGACGTTAGACGCATGACGTTAGACGCATGACGCATGACGCATGGTGCATGACGCATGACATTAGACGCATGACGTTAGACGTTAGACGCATGACGTTAGACGTTAGATGCATGACGTTAGACGTTAGACGCATGCCGTTAGACATTAGACGCATGACGTTAAACGCATGACTTTAGACGCATGACGTTAGACGCATGACGTTAGATGCATGACGTTAGACGCATGACATTAGACGTTAGACGTTAGACGTTAGACGTTAGAAGCATGACGTTAGACGTTAGACACATGAAGACGTTAGACGCATGACGTTAGACGCATGACGTTAGACATTAGACGTTAGACGTTAGACGTTAGACGCAAGACGTTAGACGTTAGACGCATGACGTTAGACGTTAGTCGTATGACGTTAGGCGCATGACATTAGACGTTAGACGCATGACCTTAGACGTTAGATGTTAGACGTTAGACGTTAGACGTTAGACGCATGACGTTAGACGTTAGTTGTATGACGTTAGGCACATGACATTAGACGTTAGACGCATGACGTTAGACGCATGACGTCATGCGTCTAACGTCATGCGTCAAGCGTCTAACGTCTAACATCAAGTGTCTAACGTCATGCGTCATGCGTCATGCGTCTAACGTCTAACATCATACGTCATGCGTCTAACGTCATGCATCTAACGTCTAACGTCATGTGTCTTACGTCTAACTTCATGCGTCTAACATCTAACGTCT
>CAXKVX010005179.1:0-21252 GCA_964058865.1 Eleocharis quinqueflora
GGGAGTCCATGATGCTTCCATATTTCGCGGATAAATATTTCCGCCAGTTCCTCAGTATTTGTGGATTCTAGGCAGGGTATGAAGTGAGCTTGCCGCGAGAATCGGTCAACTATGACCAGGATACTGTCGTATCCTCCGGAAAGGGGGAGCTTTACAATGAAGTCATAGTTTATCTCTTCCCAGGGACAATTTGGTATCCCTTGATTCTTTCCTGGTATGGTCTGTTTATATCCTTTGCTTCGTTGGCACACCTCACAGGATTCTACAAAGCAGTTTACCGTTACTTTCATCCCTGGCCAGTAGTACCTTTGCAACAGGATTTCTAGGGTTCTTGCTTGTCCTTGATGTCCTGTGATAGGGTGGTCATGATGGTGTTCCAGGAGTTGTAGTCGGATCTCTGCGTCTTCTGGTACCATGATTCTTCCTTCAAAATATAACAGGTCTTCTTTCCATTCGTATTTCCGGTACTGTTTTTGTACTGATGAGGGAAGTTCTGCTTTTCTTTTCACACTAGTGATGAGTGCTTCCATTGATTCGTCCTCTATAATGGCTTCTTGGATGGTGGATATGATATCTAGGTTGTCTTCGGCTTTAAACCGAATGAAACGTTCCGCAGCTATCACGGTTTGATGTTCCTTGGGTATGTCCATGTGATTGTGCCTTCGGGATAGTGCGTCGGGTTTGTTTGACAGTTTCCCGGCCCAATATATGATGTTGAAATTAAACAATGCTATTTCCTCATACCATCTGGAGTGTCGTTGTAGCATTTCATGTGAGCTTTTCCAGTATTCTAGATTCTTGTGGTCGGTGTACACGGTTATAGGCTCCTTGGTGTATTCTAGGAAAAGCCTCCAGTGTTTGAGAGACTCTATAATTACCAGTAGTTCCTTATCGCATGTGTCATTGTTGATCTGTGCTTTATTGAAGCTTCTGGACAGGAATGCGATAGGATGAAGATATTTGTCGTCTCCCTGTTGGCTTAGTATGGCTCCCATTGCTACACCCAAGGCATCAGTCTCCAGAAAATAGGGTTTATTTGGGTTGGGGTGTATCAAGACTGGGTCTTTTGTAATTTCTTCTTTTAGCCTGTTGAAGGCTTGTTGTTGATCTTGTCCCCATTCCCATTTTCATTCTTTCTGTGTGAGTTCCATAAGGGGCCTTGCTATTCTGGAGAAGTCATTTACGAATCTTCAGTAGAAGTTGGCAAAGCCCAGAAACGCCTGTATTTGTTTTACTGTTTTGGGTTCTTTCCATTCTTGGATGGCCTTGATCTTCTCCTGCTCCATAGAGAACCCTTCCGGGGTTATCACTATTCCGATGTAGGTTACCGTGGTGACATAGAACTCACACTTTGACAGTGTCAGGAAGAGGTGGTTTTCCATAAGCCTTTTTAGCACTTTACACACATGCTCTGTATGTTCTGCTTGGTTTCTGGAATAGATGAGGATGTCGTCCAGATATATTACCATGAAGATGTCGATCATGTCAGCAAAAAGGTGGTTTACTAGTCATTGAAAAACTGCTGGTGAGTTCTTCATTCCGAAGGACATTACTTCGTATTGATAGGAGTGCTTGTCGTCTCGGAAACTTGTTTTCCATTGATCTCCTTCCTTTATTCGAATGTTGTTGTATCCCATTCGGAGGTCGAGTTTCGAAATGATCTTTGCTTCCCTGACCTTCTCAAGGAGGTTTTCTTGTAAGGGTATGGGTGATTGATCTGGTACTGTGATGGCGTTGATTTTTTGATAGTCGATCACTAGTCTCTTTGTCCCATCTTTCTTTGGTACGAAGAAACAGGGTGCTGCTATTGGGGAGTTTGTCCTTGTTATTTTCCCACATGCTAGCTCCTTCTTTATGTATTCTTGGAATTCCAGTGATGCTGTATGTGTCATGGGTATTGGTCTAGAGGGTTTTGGTAGGGGTGCTCCTTTGATTAGATTGATAGCGCAGTGGAATTCGCCCCTATGTGGTGGTAGTTCTTTGAACAGTATTTCACAGAACACGTCACAATACTCTTTGAATTCTTCAGGGAACTCGGGCTCTTTGGTATCGTTGGACAATTTCCCTAGGATGGGTTTTTCTTCTCAATATTTGATTTCCATAGTTTCCCATGTTATCTCAGGGTTTGCTTCTGTTAGCCAAGTCATACCAAGTACTGCTTCGGTGTCTCCTAGGGGCATGACGTAGAACTTCTGTTTCCAGGTTTTTCCCTCTATGGTCACATTTAGTGTAGTACTAAATCATATTTTTTCTTTTATTTCTTGTCTGTTAATCCCTATTACCCCTCGTTGGTGTTGTAGTTTGGTCAGGGGTAGGGAGTGTTTCTTTACCAAGGTTGTATTTATGAAGTTTCTTGATGATCCTGAGTCGATGAGTGTTTTGATGGGTTCCATGATTCCCTCGAAAGAAGTATACCAGATGGCTGTATTATTTGAGGCTTTTAAGGAGGACATATGTTCTTTCTTAGGTTCCGGGACAGTTACTGACATGGACACAGACTGTCCAATCAAAAATCCTCGTCGACGGACTCGTTGTCTTCAAGGATTATTTCTTCTTCTTCTTCCACTGATCCGAATTCTGCTGCTTTTCCTTCGACTTCTTTGTTGAGATCTTTCTCGGGTACCTAGGTTTTGGAGTTGCAGTTGGAGATCCGGTGTCCCTTCCTTCCACATTTGATGCACCTCTGGTCATCTATCCGTTTCTTGATTTCCTCCTTTGTGACTCATCCTAGGCTGTTCTGATCTCGTTTCTCCGTTTGGTTGTTGGTTGTATTTGCTGCCTTCCCTTGTTCGGTTCGCTTTATTCCTTTATCCTTTTCCCGATTTTGATCCTTTTGTCCATGAAAAATGATGTTGTCAGTTCTTATGGCAAAGTCGTACCATTGTTGTAGTGACCATGTGGTTACTGGGTGATAGATGCTGGCGTTTATCGTGGCTTGTCAGACTGTTTCCTTTAGGCCGTTTTTGAACTTTCGGGTAAGTGATGCTTCGTTATCTTCCAGTTCTTCTGCTAGCTCCTGGAAGCGTGATATGTAGTCTTGTGCTGATCCGGTTTGTTTTAGTTGATTGAGTTTTGCAGCATTCTTTTCGGCCTTCATGATGTCTCTGAAGCGTTTTAGGAAAGCTGCCTTGAACGTCTTCCAGTTTGGTAGGTCGGGATGTGTTATTCCCTCAGTTAGGCTGCGTAAGTGTGGTCGAGCCCATCGGCTTCCATTTTCTCCTTTGATGTTTGTTAGTGTGGACGTTATCTTTCCATTTTGGGTGAAGATTTCTTGCCTGTAGTCCCTGAAGTAGAGTTCCATTTTCATAATGAAGCTTTCTGCTTCAGTTCCCCTTTGTCCTTTGAAAGCTGCTGGTTTTCATACATGCGCATCTTTGGGAATTGTCTTCTCTCACTACAGGGGATTGGGTGTTTTAGTTTGCTAAAGTTTGTATAACACCTCAAAGTCTTATTCACACTTTCTGTTGCTGATATGTAATAAAAGCTTCGGTGAATTTCACCTCATTTTGCAAGAAAAAAATGTCATGAAAGCCTCTTTGCTTTTCTCGGCTTCTCACAGGATTTCTCCAAGATTTCTAATCAGCCTTTGTTCCTGTTTTCTCCATCGAAGAAAACACCCCTGTTTTGCCCTAGTAAAACACCCAAACCTTCCCAGCATGTTTACTAAGTATCTTCTTGTCAACTCTTGCATGTTTCCTATCTTCTTCTCCCGTATTTTTTTCTGTGTTCTATCTTGGTATTTTCAGAGTTTTTATTTGCACCCATGTGAGTGCTTCCCCCTTATTTTCTCAGTACAAAAGCCTCACATTTTAGCCATGTAGCTTCCGACTTTCCATGGTCAAAAACAGCAAGTTTCCTCTAAGTATTATTCTCGTTTTCTCCAGCCCAAACACACAAGTTTTTCCCCAGCTATGTCCAAGTTTTATCATGTATACATCTTCGTATATTTCCCTGATTTTTCTCACGTTTTTTTTTTGGATACAATACTTTCAAGTTTTATCAACATTTGCACCAGCAGATATGTAACCATTTTCTTCTTGTTTTATCTGAGTTTTATTGTCTTTGTTTTATCCAAGTATCTTTGCCCATATTTTGGCTGTATATACATACTGATAGTATCCACCTATGTGCTTGCACTTTCACCAGATATGTCTTGTGTTTTCGCATAGGTTTGTGCAACATATACTTTATAGCAGAGAATGTTATACATGCAAAGGTACATACAGTGGGGTGTGGAGGGAGGGGATCTAGTAGGATTTAGACGGCGGGCCCAGCATGGGCAGTGGGTGAGTGAGCACAAAGTGCGATCCAGGTGCGAGGAGCTGTGGGAGACAAAGGTTCACGTCCATGTCGGGGGCCCCGGAACAGCTTTGGAGAGCACAATAGATACCCAAGAGCATGGCATGAACAGGCACAAGGTATGACTCCAGCGCGGGGCTACATTGGAGGGTTGCGGGAGGATGGAGAAAGTCAGGGAGTTGGAGGGCCGGGAGGTTGGGAGAGGTGTAATAGAGTGTGGGTGGGTGTGGATGAGCCCAAAGGGCGAGTGGGCATGGAGCGATTCAAGTGCGAAAGACCTCTAGAGTGCAAATAATCACACAAGTGGTTGGAAGAGGGCAGCAGGCAGGTCGAAAGGGCCAGCGCAGGGTGGAGGGCGATGCAGGGTTCAGGAGGCAAGTCGAGAGTGGACGCATGAGGGATCGAGCCGAAGGGTGCGAAAGGGCAAGGGAGGGCACAAAGAGGCTCCATTGGGAAAGGTTACGAGTGGATACGGCGGAGCAGCTTGAAAGGCGCAAGCGGCCATGTGAGGGCACAAGCAAGCGCAGCATTGTCAATCCAAACACAAACCCCATGCGAGCGCAGGTAAGGGAAATATGAGACACAGAAGGGAAAGGTGAGTCTTGGGAGAGCAGGAGGATGTATGCGGCAGCGTGTGGGGCGGCATGTGGGGTGGCATGTGGGGATCTGAAGTGGCGAGGTCAGGGGGCAGCAGTGTTTGTACGGGCTGCGAGTGAGTGTGAGGAGCTACGAGAGACAGGGAGGTCTGGTCGGACATGGCGCAGTGATCCGGGCACAAAGATTACAAGTACACAATGCATCGCTCCATAGGTTGCGAGAGCGTAAAGAGGTCAAAAGAGCGAACACACTTGGTTGGGATGAATCGCAAGCAGACACGGCACAGTGATTCGAGTGCCAGAACACCACTAGTACGAGTGGTTTTGTCCGAGGTCACAGAAGAGACCGCAAGGATCCGTGAGTTTGAGAGGAGAGCCAGGACTCGGGTGGGCTTGGTTGACTGTAGGGTGTGAGCAGAGGGCAGGCGGCAGTCCGGAGCACAAGGCCACACGAGCACAGAAAATTGCATCGGGGGTGTGGGGTGATCAGAGAAGGCAAGAGGGTGATAGATACGGACCAGTGAGGATGGTAGGATGGAGCGTGAGCGAGCTCAATTAAGCGCTGGAGGGCTTGATTAAGTGCCGGAGGACCCAGTTGGGATCTCAACAAGGCGCAAGCAATGAGACGAAACGAGAGAGCGGACAGCAGGTGCAGCAAATTTTGAGTGAAAGAAGGGGCAGGGTCGGGGGATAATAGGACATCAGACCCAGAGCGTCTGATCGAAGGGGCGCGTGCAACATGCGTTGTGTGGGGTAGCTGCTGGGTCGGGGTTTGGTTGACACATTAATGACGAGTGTGTAACTCAGCAGTCTAAGACAGCGAGGGTTATTGTGTGGGTGGCATGCTTAAAATTGGACTTGGTACATACCTGGACCTGTAGCCCCACCCCTCCACGTCGGCATTTGGGGGCGGAACATAACAAAGGTCTGCCTCGCGTGCTCAACACGCTCAGGCAACACCCGAGACGTGCAGAGTGCAACAATTTATTATATGTTAGAACAGCTTCCAAGCTCAAGGAGGACAGGCGAACTCACATTTCGGAGGATGTGCCGCAAAACTAACCGTTAAGTTGATCCGTCTCCCATTATTGTGTGTCCCATCCTACCGACCACCTTCCCATTGTAGGCTTCGCTCAAGTGATTTTAGGTCTTCTGTTGCATTGAGTGAGCATGCGCGGTGGTGGCGAGGGTTAATGATATGGGGGGGCGTAGAAAACCACGGTCGCACAAGGAGCCGCAAAAGAGTTCGCGGGGTCATGTGAAGGAGCTCGGGATGGAAAATAAAACAATAAGATAAGCAGATGGCTGAGCGAACTCGAGCGAAGGGAGCCGGGAGTGGACACGATACCACCGCCTGAATATAAAAGGCAGGAAGCGCTAGGTATCGTGACGTAGGCCATAGTTACGCAAATAGTTTGACAGAGAGCACTCATGGGCGCGGGAGGATGCGGGAGGATGCAGGGGGATGTGAGGGAACACGAGAGGACGTGAGACGCCCGATCAAGTGCACGGGGATTGAGAGGCGTGAGGGGTTCAGCAACTCGATTGAGCGCGAACAACAAGTTGAGACCTTCGGTACCGAAAGCAGGAGGACTCCCTTCTCTCGCATAAAAAAAAGGGGGGGTAGGGGGGTGCAGGAGTGCCAAAGTAGAGGGCAAAAGTAGGTATACATGTGTCGCAGAGAGGATTGGCTTGGTCGGGTTAAATTGGCAAGGGTACCAGTGCGTAACCAAGCTGTGCTAAGACACCAGAACATCACTATACGAACAAATGACCTAAGATCAAGTTGGATACGTACCGGTGTTGATGCTGGACCGAAAGCCCTGCACCACTCCGCTCAAACTCGGAGGTGGAACAGAACGCACAACAAGCTTGCGCATCGAGCACATCCGGAGGGTACCCGGAACACACAAAGCGGAACCTGCACCCATATGTTAGAACGACCCTGCATGCAAGCTCAAGGAAAACAAAACACTCACTGAGGACCCCCAGCTTACGGATTCACCGTAGGAGAAATCCCCCGTATTACCTACGGAAGTTCCGTGCATACAATGTAAAAAATCCGAAGATGGACTTCGGGAGTTCCATTGCTTGGCTTCGGTAAGTGTTACTTACGGATGATGGCTACTTCGCCTCTTTTTTCTACGGACTTTGACAAGGCCTTGGTCTCGGGTTTCTACGGATACAACCTAACTGTAATACAGTTTTCATTGAAAATGACTATTACTTATTTCTAATAGCTTTGTATTCAAATCTTCAGACAATAGCTACGGATGTTGCAGTGCTACCAGTAATTGAATTTGGTCCACATCAACATACTGTACTCTATCTACAAGTGTGAACATCCGAAGACTAATGATATTATACAGAACTAATCAGTCCATCCGAGTTGCCCAACAGCCATCCAGCCCTTCCAAGTCAATCCGTAGTCTAACCCACTAGAAAATGTAAGTAGGTGATCATTATTAGTAAATTTAAAGACTTACTAGGTGTCCCCTTTGTTCCCCAAAGTGGGGGGATGAGCGAAGGGGCCGGGGGCAGCCTGGGGGTTTATATACCCTGGTGGCCGGAAGCATCCGGGTTCCACCGGAAAGCCTCGGATGAGTATGTAAGCGCCACATTTGATCGGCGCTTAGCCAGCCTCCAGCTCGAGTTAGGTTCGGATTTTCCATTTTAGGCATGCCAAGGTTTTCTACGGTGTTCGGCTCTTGTTTATTCTACAGATTGTCCAAATGCCGCTATGAGAACCAGGAAATCCGTACCTGAAAGCGAGAAACCCGAAGGTTAGGTTCCACTTACGGAAACTCCATTGCACTTGAACTACGGATTGTCCCGAGCTTCCCTGCGGACGTCGGGAAATCCGTAACCGTATCTATGGGAAATCCGTAGAAGCCGGGACCATAGTGACTCACATTATACCCTCTAACCAACCGATTCGACCCACGCCGGCTCCATACGTCTCATCTATCCATCAGTGATTTTTGGATCATATTGTTAGAGAATTTGCCGTGGTGTAGTCCGTTGTGTCGAGAGCGCGCACAAGAATGGTGGTGGACGCGAGAAACAAGTTTGATTCGTATCAACACAGACCTTACATTACAAAAACCAGAACCACGCACGACGCATACACACTACGAGTTATAGCTTTCTGCGTGACATGAGCGTTCGTAATGATTCCTCGCGAATCCACATAGGTGGTAAATTACCCAGTTGTGGCTTTAGTACATAGCCCTTATACACTGGATGAGGTTGCCCGGGGGCACACAACGCCCAGTGTCGTTTCTCTCCTACGCAGATCCAATAGTCGAAACCAGAATCTCCCAAGAACGCGGGAGAAAAGTGAATATCACCAAGAGCCCTCATCCCAGCAGGTTGTCGTGTTACTCCGTCTCCCGAATAAGTCCAAATCGCTGGAGTCATCTTGCTATACCCTTGAGGCAGTTTGCGGAATGTAATTGCCCCACAAGATTCTCCCCTCCAAGTTGAAACTTCCAGGCTCTCACACCTGGGGAACGGGTTGTGCAAAGACTTTTTCCTGTGGTGAGGCTATCAATAACCCCCCTGATGTGACACCAGTCCCACTCACTCAATGCGTCCTACGGATTTTAGAGGAGCTCTTGCCTCCTTTTTGCTGCTAACACGCCGGTGAGTTTCATTATCGCACTTACGCTTATATCCTCACCTGGACTCTCGCGCCTCATTGTCAATGAATCTCGAGACACCTGTCTGATGGTGCGACTGATGCCCATCCTGATCATCATCCTCGTCCTCGTCTTCGTCTTCACCCTCGTCTTCGTCTTCACCCTCGTCTTTGTCTTCGCCCTTGTCTTTGTCTTCGCCCTCGTCTTTGTCTTTGTCTTCCACTTCCTCGTCCTCCGCCTCGCCCTCCGCCTTGTCCTCCGCCTTGTCCTCCTCTTCCACTTCCTCCATCGCGTCCATCTGCCCTCTCATGTTTTGACCAGAGTTCTCTTTTGCCACGTCTCCCTCTCTAATTTCTCCTTCTTCGATTTCATCCTCCTCTTCCTCTCTATCGTCCATCCTAAATAGCCCCCCTCCCATGGCCGCTCGTTGCTCTTGGCGTCGACCCCCTTTAATTCTACTCTGCTCGCCTACGCTGGCTTCGTCTGGTGGCACACACTTAGGAACGTGGGTGTGGCGTTGCCGTGGAGGGTTAGGTGCTTGTTTGTTGGCCAAGACGGGTGTTGTATTGGGGACGATGGTGGTGAGCGGTTTGGACGGTATGGCTGGTAGTTTACTAACTGGTGGGGGGCGGGGCTTGGCGGGGAATGTCGGTTTAGGTAAGATATTCGCCCGGGGAAGCGGCTTCGGCTCTTTGTGTTGGGCCGGTCGGTCTACATTGTGCGGTTTGGTAGGTGATAGTTCCGGACTCGGTAGCTGGAGCTGTACTTCTGAGCTCCCGGCCTTTATCAGTGTCCCGCACCTGAAACCATCAAAGAGTTACTGGATATGAAGTACACACGAGTTAGCAATAAACTCACCGTGAGGGCAAAAACCCAGGACACGTTGAGCTACGCTCCGTCGATGATGTGACACTGATTGCGTCTGAGCGTCCCCTAGTCGACTGCTGCTCGACCCATTGGTATGTCAACGACGGAGCTTCACTGCAGTTAGGCAGATGAATTATCAGTCGAGATACCCCACAACGCATGTAAGTACCCACCTCCGCGCCTGCCTTCTTGTCCAGGCCGGTGAGTATCTACGAGTTTGAAGTAAGCTACCACGACATAGATAGTGTAGGTATCTGATTGAACTCACATCGACAAAGTCTCCCTGGCTGACACAGAGTGCGTGGAACGACCAGCGTCGCATGACCAATCAAATAATTCACCTATCCCGAATGCTGGAGCAAGGGCAGCAGGTACGATGTAACGCTTTTTCGGAAGAGGAGATACTCGGTTTTGAGAAATAGGTTCGCTGCGGATAGCGCGCATGATACAGAATAACTAAAGTTTGAAATTAGGCTCGGACCAGACAAGCACAAAAGTTTAAAAGAATAGGATACAAGAGACGCGATGCGACGGGTGAGAGACGGAATATCAGAAAGGACAAGCGACGAGAGATGAGAGACGAGAGAGCACGCAACTCACCAATTTAAGTCAGTTCAGCAAGCCTCAAGCCCATGCCACAAACTCTTATGCTTACACGGGCATATGTGTTAGTAGTCAAGAACAAGGCAAGCGTACGGAGCCAGAGGCTTTCCCTGCCCGTCCGTTTACAATGGGTATCCGAATTAGGAAATCCACTAATCTGACTCCGAGGCATTTGGAAATGCCATCACATACGCAAACCCCTCTCTCCACCTGTCCCGCCACCGCGATATGTCTCCTCTAGGTGTCCGTAGAGCAGTTATAAACCGATTTGTCGAAGCTGCCAAAGATAGAGAGACTGGTGGCGCCCATAGTGGCGACGAAAACCGACAGACAGAAGAGCAAGGGGAAATTCGTCCGGACGAGGGCCATTCAGACGAGCACAATAACGAGGACGAGGACGAAGGCAACGAGAGTGAAGAAGAGACAAACTTGGATCACCTGTCCCAGACGGATCGCGCCCATCACTTTGAGCTCAAGGAAATCAAGGCTCGCTTCAGTGAACTGTGCTGCTCCCCATTCAATATTGCCACACTCGAATTCCACTCATTTCCTATCAATGGGTCTGTTGATACCTCGTCTGCACCCCCAAGCGTTACAAATACGCTGGAGATGCTCCCTGCTGCCTTACCTTCAACCAAGCAGCTAGCTTACCGGCTGCGAGGTTTTCAGCGACTGATTGCCTCTTTGGAGGTCATCGAGTGCTCGGCAGGCCCTGTGTACGTGCACCGTACGGATCTTATTGCGATTATTTCCATCGAGCTAGATCGACTACTTGCTGCGGTGTGGATCGAACAAGATTCTCGACAGAATATGAGCACTTTGCATGGAGGATTACGTCGTGTCAATCTTGGTGAGTGTGAATCGGCGTTGCACTAAGTACCTACTACTCATACTCCACTGATCCAGTTCCCCCATCCGCGGCAATCCTTATGCCTCCCGTGGTTCGGGCAGTCCTGGTATTGGTTGCACACTGCATGATGGGAGTCGCGCACGACCATTGCAATTTAATCTTGAGGTGCTTGCGGGCAATTCTTATCATGGTTGCCCAGATGCACGACTCGTGCGCCCACATACTCGCTCGTGACGCCATCGAGGCTCCAGTCACTTTGCCCACTGCCCTGCACTACCTTGGCGTACTAGACAGTATCGAACTCTATATCGTCTGCCCGGTCTGTTGGACGATCTATAAGGAGGATCCAGAGGTGCTTGTCCCCGATATTTGTATGGCAGTCAACATTGATGGTGTGCTCTGCGGCGCGAGTTTGTTTAAGCAACGCCATCGTGGAAATCGAACTTGGCGGAAACCCGTCCGCCGTTTCAGTCACCAACCCCTGGAATCCTGGCTCTCTCGTTTTCTTAGTCGCCCAGACGTCGAAGATATGATCGAATCTATCGCTCCCTCAGTTCAGTCAACTTGCACGGACATCTGGGGGGCTACACGTCTCTCGGACTTTCCCGGAAACGGCGAACCAAGCTTCTTCAGCTGCCCTCCAGACGAGCTTCGCCTTGCTTTCATTATCTATCATGATTTCTTCAACCCGTTCTCAAACAAACAGTCAGGGAAAAAGCGTAGTATCGGTCTGATACTGATGGCTTGCTTGAATCTTCCCGCCGATGTTCACTATGATCTCAAAAATATCTACATAACAGCAATCATCCCCAGCCCGAAGGAGCCAACTTTGGAGAATATTAACTCGTTCATGCGGCCGATCGCCGACGACCTCGAGGAGCATTACAACCGAGGTGTCTATATGTCGAAGACTGCAAAGTACCCGCAAGGTCGCAAAGTACGTAGCGCAGTGCCAGTTACGAGTATGGACATACCCGCTTCTCAAGCATGGGGGGGGATTGGTGGGGCGAGTCACACGATATTCTGCTCTTTTTGTGAAGCTACGCTATTCAACATTAACAACTTCGATCCTACTTCCTTTAATAGGCGATCTATGGACGACCATCGTATCCATGTTGCTCATTGGCTCTCAGCCCGCACCTCTAAAGAGCGCGATATGATTTGGGAGGATCACGCCGCGCGCCATTCCGAGTGGTTGCGCTTCCCGTGGTGGGATGTCTTTACTGGCACAACAGTCGCACCTATGCACTGGACGAAGAACGTACTTGAGAAGCAAATCCGGGACAACATGGGATGTAGTACAACTATCCCTGCCGGACTACCAAATTTGCCACCTGCTCTCGGTCCCATCTCCTCCATTGAGTTGACTTGGGGTAACCTCACCATGCTGCATTTGAGTGAGGATGCGTTCGCAAAAGGAAAGCTCACGGAAATGGTGCTGCGTCATTTGTGTCGCGAACGAGGGATATTCGAAGCTGGTCTTAATTCAAGCCGGCTTACATTTGAGCTTGGTAGATGGGTGAGTCTTTTGATTTTCTATGCTTAGAGGTGGGCTTTAAAACTTAGTCTACAGGGTAAAAACAACAATTTTGTTCAAGCTGATGGGCTACCCGTTCAACCGGAGCAAAATAATGCTGTCGCAATTGCAAAGGCTGAGTATTACTTGACCAAGAACGACGAAAAGTCGTCCCAACTCCAGTCGAATGCAACTCTCCCAGGCCTTCGCGGATTATGTACCAAGTTCTCGCTACCATGGACTCCTAAAGATCGAAAAATCACCCTAGTTGAGCGTCTGTTGGACTACTATGTTAGTTTATTAATATTATCAACCGCCGTTACCGGTCTTGAAGGCTGATATTGTGCTTCTCTAGAAAGATATTAGACAGCCCGTGCCGCCAAAAAAGTCAGCGCAACCGAAAAAGAGGGATCGTTCACTTCTCGGACTGGAGGTGGTGGCGGAAATCAAAAGCGACATGGAGCGAACGACCTTTCCAGGCTGGCTGAAGTCGCCGCCAATCAACTTTGCAACAGCAGACCATGGCAAGCTTGGCGCAGAAGAGTTCAAGAGCCTGTCGATCCTGTCCCTGCCGATCACGTTGATCAGACTCTGGGGCGATGCAACCAGCCCATTCCGGAAATATTTAGACCATTTCCTTCATCTTTCGCTTGCTGTCCGTATCCTGGCATACCAATCTATCACCGCCCACGAAATCGCACTCTTCGAATTTCATTACCGTGAATATCTTCAAGAGCTGAAAGTACTGTATCCTTTTGGCAGTATCTCACCTGTCCAACACCTTGGGCTTCACGTTCCATATTTTCTTCAAACCCTAGGACCATCAACTCGGTTTAGCGAGAACGTTTCCAAAATGTTTATTGGTATTTTGCAAGACATATCAACAAACTCTCGGCTTGGTAAGTCTTGTGCGATTTTTGTGTATGTGCCTAGCTTAGACCATTGTTATCCACCTAGGAGCGCTTGAGCAAACCATTCACCGAGAATTTATTATGGCTTCCAACCTCAAAACCTTATTTGATCAACAGTCATTTACCGACACCCTCGCACCTTTCTCCCAGATAGTTGGCGACTTTTTGCAAAACAGATATCCTGGGAGCGAGCGCCCAAACTCAGGTTCCTGGAAAACGATTCATGACGACCGAGCCATCGCTCTGAACCCGCTAACCTTTGACGCGTTACTTGGCTGGGCACGAAACAACCATATCAGACCTTTCACTCGGCATCTGTTTGTATGCACAAAGCTTAGTCGGGGCAATGTTGTGTACCAACCCTGTAAGGAATCGCTTGGTAACGGATCGATTCTCTTCCAACCTCGTGGCACTACGGGCCCTATTCCCGGACGTATAGACCTAGTACTTCAAGAACCAGATGATGCGGTGGTTTTTGCTCAACCTCGCATGGTTTTGCTAGTTCGCGCATTCAAGGCATTGAACCCTGTGGACGAGGCCCGAGATCCCTATGGCACACATCCTTTGGTGGGCCGAGTACGCTTTGGAATCATGGGGCTATTCTACGACACAACCGATGATCAGACTGCGTACATTATTGAACCTAGTGACATCGTCTCGCACGTAGCAGTCGCAACGTTCAACGACGCGGATCACAGGATGTCGGCGTCGTGTGTGGTCGTCGTTGACCTTGACTTAGTGAGTATATTGAGGTTTACTCCATCTCGTGGTCTTTGCGGGCACACATGCTGACATAGTTTGCATGGTCAGAAACATATATTTCATACGTAAGCTTGTAACGGCTGAAGTTTAGGTAGCATAATACACAGGATTGCATAAACAGCAGACGCGTAATTAGTGAGGAGATTAATTAAAGTAGAGGTTCAAGCGCGCGCAGAATGCAGAGGAGCGAGGTGGCCAAGAAACGTTGTCCGATCTAATGAGAGACGGTCAATATCCGGTGGGAGTAGGATTGCAGGAACTTACAAAGCGCGCAAGGGTGTAGACGTATACAACACAGGGATTGTAGAAAAAAAATCGATGATGCTGAGGCGAATGATGAACGACACCCCCTGTGCAATGGCCAAGAGCAGGACGGCGACAGTGGCGATCGCGAGGTGCTAAATTCCGTTTTATCAGTCGCGCTCCGGTTGCACTGTAAGCCTACTCACGGAAACCCAATGACCGCGCATTTGAACGTGATGCACGTCCGCGAGCTCCTCGCTCTTACAAGGTAACGATAACTTCTGATAAACCTCTTTGAAAGACTTAACGAATATCTGGTGCGTAGGCGTTGCTGGGGGACGATCTGGTGGGAAAGATGTGAAGTTGGATACCTTATGTATGCGGACGAATAGAATACATACTAGTCAAGAAATCATCGCGATCGCCTGCGTAATCACAGTCAATACGAATTACTTCGGAATCACAGTCAATACGAATTACTTCGGAATCAGTGACGACCCCATTATAAAGACGGTTGCCGAAAACCTAGTATTAGGCAAGCTAGTAAGCACTCTATAACCAGCAAAAAAGCAGCAGACGTACCGCAAAACGCAGTATTTCTGACGTGTTGCCTGCGTGACAGAAACAATCATGAGCACAACCCAACAGGTCCGAAAGCGGCCGCGGTTCACTCACTGCTTTCCTCCGCCCCGCTGATTATCAAGTGAGGATGAAGAACAGGAGTTCCGTCCTCCGTAGGTCCCACTGTTACAATGGCCACTGGCGAAACCTTGGGCCTGCCACTACCAGTTGGAAGCCCGAAAAGCGTGCCAGAATGGATGAGAGGACCCGAATCGCTAAGTTCCCAGACGACAACGGCACCATCAAAAGTCGTTGCCACCATACGGGAGAAATTGGCAGAGAACGCACAACCCGCACTAAACCATACGGTTAGCCCTGACTAAAAATAAAATCAACTAGTTGAACATACATGGAGAAATCATAATTGCCAAGGAGGTGTCGTATACCTGGCCCACTGAACCCGAAGACACTATTTAACCTCCTGATCAGCCCACGTCAATCACGGAGTACAGAATGTGCACTCACGAAAGACCGCTCTTCCCCCCGACAAAAAGATGCGGCTGCTGGCACCAGAAGAAACCAAGGCAGGCAGGCGCATCTCCATCTTCAAATGGCGCGAAGTCGTGGAGGATTGTTCGACGCGCGTCGGACGTAGCGCCAGCCTGGCGACCCGAAACATACACGCGACCACCAGCGGTAACAGCGAGAAGGTTTGCCTGGGGGCAGTATGTAATGCAGTTGATAGGTCCGCCCTCAGCGTGCGCGCCAACAGCTGTGGTCAAGTGAAGGAAAGACTAGTGAAGGAAATCAGTAAGCCAAACAAGATGCGACTCGACAATAAACTGACGTTGCCATTTTGGATCCTGCCAAAATACAGCTGACCGTCTTCGCACCCCATGAAAAAATTGGTATTACTGATCCAAACAATACTAAGAACTACGATCGAGCCCATATTGACAATCCCGTGCGATCGGCCGTTGAGAGTGGCCGATAACAAAAGAAGTCGTTGTCCCTGACTATCGCAGCTACTTAGCAACCAATCTCCACCAAGCGAGACTTCAAGCGTGGAGAGACGTCCCACATGGGGCGTGCCAGTACGATAGACCTCGTGAAACTGATCACCGAAACTGTGGACGGGAGCGTGAGACATATCAAGCAAACAGATAATAGTAGAATCAGGGTTTGGTGTGAGCAAAGCAAGTGTCTTTAGACGAGGGACAGGCTTGAAAGCGGCCGTTATTTAAAGGCAAACTCGGGGCGTTAGCAGGGGCACGGGGACTGCAATCCTGTGAGATGCAAAGCCTCCTAGTACGGGAGAATCACCAGCACAAAGAGCTTAGAAACAAGAGCCCATACGATTGACAAGGGACGGGAGGCGCGTCGGCTGAGATAGAGACCCACAAAGAACCCACCAAACGCGGTAGAATTTTGCAACTCAGAACCAACTAGTGCATGCGAGAGAGCCAGTCGGCGGGAAGCACATACGATCGAGCGGTCTTTGTCAAGCCCCCTGTCGACCAAGGAACCGGAAGAACAAGCAGTCAGGGACGCCAGCTTTTACCCAGGTCTCGGAATAAACTACAGTCGAACCTCTCACTTCCGATACGATCGAGACATTTGCAAGCCAGGCGCTTATCGGGTGTGGCGGGACCCAGTACAACATGTACAAGCAAGACTAGGGTCAAGCCTAGAGACGGCTGAGAGCTTTTTAGCACGCTGTTTCAGGCAGGAAAGTATACTTAACGCTTGGATTAAGTATATAGTGGAGCTTGTAAGCATATACGATAAGAACGTAGTGACTTTCGAGTCAATCCGAGCAGTCGAGTGGCGTAATTTGCAAATCCAACGGAAAAGCTGCTGGCTGGCTTTCGTGGCTTTTCTCTGAGGTTACAGGTTCGGAAGTCCAGGTTCGACCGTAATACTGATCACTCACCGTCGTTCTTGCCGAACAAACTGTCTACCTCATCATTGAATGCTACGCCAGCCTTTTGCTCCAATACAGTGTTTTTCAGAATATTGTGAACTCCTGGTTCGGCACACTTCTTGGCTCCACGGGGCTCCACAGACTTATTGATCCACAGGAAGCGGCACACGTAACTCAACCCCACCACACCTCTGACTCGCACAGTCCCATGAGAGCTGCACGATAACATCGTCTACTAGCTTCATGTCGGGAAAAACTTATTACTAATTTCTTCCTGCCTCCACGAGGTCTCGGCAGTGAGCTTGTAATATTTTAAGCACTTTTTGAAAATATAGCAGATTCTACAACCCCCTTGCTTATTGGCGGGGCCGATGGATAATACCCAATAATGGAGATTGTTACTTCATTTAAGATCCGTATAGTTGCATTAACAGTTGAGATCTGGGCAGAACGAGTGTTGTCGCCACATCGTTGTCAGCGTTCTGACATTATCACCCACCGTGACCGACATGTAAATCGCTCGAACCGTCCCCGCACGGGAAACTGACATGGTAAAACATGTATAAGGTCGCTCAAATGAGGGTAATTAAACTTACGGGCTTAAATATGGCGCATATAGGCGGCGCAAGCGTTAATGGAAAGCGACTCACGCTAAAAACTGACCACGGTAGTGACCTGAAATCAAGTTGGTGAAAGGCCAAATCTCGAACAGAATATACGACTGTACCTCACCATTCACTGTGATACATAAATTTTCGAGCGAGGACAGGCCGTTCGCATGTTGGGCATGAGGGGGTGTTGGCGGCAATTCACGTGCACCAATCCCTGTGGATCAAGCGTCCGTGGAGCCAAGAGTGTGCCGAACTAGGAGTGCACAACATTCTGAAAAGCACTGCAACCCTGCCGCATCGACTGGCTCTTGTGTCTCAGAATCTGCGTCACGACCTTTCGGGCAAACACGAACAGTCAGTCAGCCGACCCACCAATCTCCATGCCAAATCGAACGAAGTGATTGCGTAGAATTACATATACCATTAGCCCCCACAAAAAAATCTATCTTGGAAGGCTGACAATTGGAGACGGTACGAGCTCGCGAGTGAGCGTTTAGGCTTCGCCAAGCCCCTGCAGAACCGCTCACTAGGTGGAGACCGCGGGGATAACCCGGATAGACGGCAAGAGGAAGGGGTTAGATATTTTAGGCCAGCATTTGGGGTAAGTTAGAGGCTGGAACGTGATGTCCCCATGTGAGAAGCCACATGGGATTAATGATGCGGATGGCAACTCGGGCTTATAGGTTGGCGAAAGGATCTTTCACTCCCAAGTGCTCCCAAGAAAAGAGCTCAACTATCTTACGTCCAGGAGCCCCAGGGCAGCTCTAGAGGTGGATATCACCGCACTTCCAACTGCTCCTGAGCGCTTCTGAGGCTCCTGGACTCAAGCTATTCAAGTCCGTACCTCGAGGGCGCTCGGGTGGAAACTTGGTTCTACCCAACGCAATCCAATACCTATTCCCTCAGCTGTATCGATTGGAAATACAATATTATTGCGTACTCACTGACCTAGACAGTATCTCCCAAATCAATATTATCAGCTGCTCCCAATTACGTCGGGATATATTAGCCCAGATCAACTAATACCAACTAATACCAACATGTGTTGATCACTTTCAGCCCTCCCTCGATCCCATACGGACTGGCGTCAACTTGTATCAACTTACATCGACCCAAATATTCAAACCGGGGATTATCAAATTCCATCCGGATGGATCGTCTCAGCACCGATCATTCAAGTATTTCAAGCAAACACGGACAATCAATCAACCGACCGCCCTGGCAATTCGGTGCCCTTCTATTCTTGGACAAATTCAAAGAAACATCTATTTACATCTACATGTAATACTTATTCCCATGAATGAACCCACCTTGGGGGATTAATACTCGAAGAGTGCTCTAACACTATCTCACGGGTGAGTGGATGCGCCTCACCCAGTCGATACAGGCGCCAGGCTCGCGTGCAGCCCACTGGGCAGCATACCCAGTATTCAAAACCTTCGACCTCCGCAGGAGAGAAGTGTATGTCTCCCACAATCTGATTGCGACATTTACAGGAAGCACCGGTGCATGAATAGGACCAACAATTGCTGGCGTCCCTCAGGAAATTTAGCTCAGGTGGAACGAGCACATATGTTACACCTCCAACTTTAGGGCCGCTATGAGAGAATGAGTTGCACAGGCCTAAAATAAGAGTGATAGCGAGACTCACATCCATTCGGCGATACACGTGTTGCGCAAGTATGGTTCATGACGAGTACCGGGGGGATGATATCGATAGAAAAATCCCGGCGTATGGCTTCACTCAGCTCGGGGCCCCTGTCCGGCAAAATTATGGGCAGTCTGCGTAACGACTTCATGAGTAAATAACTAGATGAAGACCGAAGAGTAAATTATACCCTTGCGCAAGCTGCCGATCTACGGCTGTCGGCTTAAGTTCTAATTCTATGACCGACTCAGTGCTATATCAAAACCATAAGCTCATAGCCAAGTATCCAGACCGGAACACATACATATTCTGTTTTGAAAGTGGACTCACGTCATTGTCGGTGAGGGAGGTATCTAGTGAGATATCCACTTCGATCTCGCTGCGACGCAATGGAAATGAGATCTTGAATGCCATTTTTTTCAAAGGTAATTCGTCAATGCACTCAAATACGGAGTCCCCTTGCACACTTGAGTCCGAATCGCAGAGTGACCCGTTCCTGCAATCGTCACTACAACTTGCTCCCTGTGAGTGCTGGGCCAGATCTCGGTGTTGTGAAAGGCAGGCTGAGCTATCGGGGAGTCGGGTGCGGCTTGTTAGGTACAAACCATAGGCCGAAAGGTCCTGAAAAACTTGGTTGGCGAGCGGGGGATTTCCTGCGAGAAATTCTTGGACGCTCGCCCAAACATCCTGCCCAGGGTGGGGATCAACGGTCACGCCGTCATCTGGTATTGATTCGGCAACCTGTCTAAAATTAAGTCCAACCCTGTCAGGCTATATAGTATAATAGGCAACGTGAATGGCGGCTTACCTAGAACTAGACACCATCTGAACTAGCTGAGAAATAACTGTGTGGATGCAAGCAGCTGAGAACGGACGAATAATAAGGCCCAGACAGTACCAGATGGACGGAGTGAGACGGCGGAGGCAAGGGGGTAGTTAATTCAAGCTGGTGCTTGGATCAATAAGCCACTTGGGCTAAACTGGCCGGGATCTTCTTTGAGCTGCGACTGCTAGCATTTTCATTGTTCGTTCAACCATGGGATAACATTCGCGGAAGGAGCGCAAATTGCCGCGTGTTTAGAAGGAAGGGAATCACGGACGTGTTGCTTCATGGGAATAGCGAGTTCGGTGCTTAATAGATTGATATTCCCACACCTGCTATACCGTCTGTCATCACGCGACACTTGAATAAGTGATTATATCAATTTTTGGCCCGACGCCGAGTATCAACGTATATCGAGGTATATCGACTTTCGGTAGCACTGACCTGTATCGACCCGTATCGACCTATTTCGATCCATATCGACTTCTATCGACTGCTATCGACTTCTATCGACTTTCGTTGACGCCGACACGTATCAACCTGTATCGACCTATATCAACTTATATTGATCTATATCGACTTTTGTTGACGTCGACTCATATCAACCCATATCGACCTATGTCGACTTACATTGATATTTATCAGCTTTTGTTGGTTGATTATCATCTCTCAAATACGGTTCATTTCACAGTTCATCCATTTATATCAACTGGTATCTATTGGCAACGTCTATCGATGTATATCAACATACGTTGATGTATATTGGCTTATCGTGACTTGTGTCGACTAGCATTGATTGAGTATAGCGACTTGCCTACCCGCGTATACCTACTTTTCGTCCTACTTTTCGTCAACTTATACCAGATTGCCGATGTGCGTCGGCTAATATCGGGCTACTCAAACTCGGGACCGGCTTTCGATGCCGGTGTGCCCCACGTTGTTTTGTTTGGGAGCCCCCGGGAGCACAGCTTGCTTCCCGGAGGCTCGCTTACTCAAATGAGCCTCTGGAGCACGTGCTCCATGGTGCTCCGGAGGCTCGTTTGAGTAAGCGAGCCTCCGGGGCCTCCGGCACGCTCCCGAGCGCTCCCGAGAAAAATTAGTTTTGCCTGAGCAGTTGTTTAGATCTCCGCCAAAAGCGGCAACCGCAGCGTTTCTTCGATATTCCAAGCGCCGGAAAGTAAGTATTCTGCACGCATGTAACAAAGAGGCCTCGGCCATCGTATCCGGAGCCCAAGCCACCGCCCGGCAACCTCCTCTGAAGGATTAAGGCTTGGTCAATCGTGCAGGATGCGCGCATGCTACGCGCTTGAACGTCCGCATGGGGGGAGTGCGGCGTCGGGCGTCTGAAGCGTTGGTGCTAAAAGGCGGCACCCCACTCACATCGTCCAGTAAGTTTC
>CAXKVX010005180.1:0-56971 GCA_964058865.1 Eleocharis quinqueflora
CAGCAAAATGTAGGAAAAATAGAGGCACAAGTATTACTTGTCATTGAACATCGGTGCAATTTTTATGGAATGTTTGTAATATCTTCTAAAAGGAGAATCTTTTGACTATCTGTGATAACTTTCTCGCTTTGGTTGAAGCTTGTACTCTCAATTTCTTCGTAACTTGAGTGTCCATTTTTACAAATTAGAAAAAAAATATATTGTGAGCATTTCCATCTCACGAGCATATGACCGATTAATCACGATGTAGTGTTGCAATTGTAGCACCCGCATGCCGCATCTACATGCTATGCTTAGTGTGGCCATCAAACTTAGAGGCGGTAGAACTCTAACTCGACTCGATCTTATTTCAATTTGATCTCGTCCGATCCGATTTAAGATCGGAAAATTGTCAATGCAGGTTGATTCCAAATCAGACCCTATCTCGTCCACTCGATTTGTTATCCGAAAAAGATCAACGTGATCCGACTTGAAACCCAATCCGATCTCATACGACACGATTCGTGATTCGAAATTTGTCGACACATAACGATTCAAAATTCGATCCGACCTGCAACTCGACATTGTCGACAACAAAACTAACCCGATCCGAAATTCGCCCGACCCATCTGACTTGGCACCTCCTACCACCATCCTAGTGTAAAATATTAGATCCGTAAAAACAAAATCCAAAGGTTGAGAAACTATGACAACATTGTCCCATAGTCCAATATTTTATGCATATATTTTTTGTTATGTACTTTACGTATTACAATTTTAATTGTCAACGTTCGATCGTTACTAATAAAATTTTAAAAAAAATCGTTAATCTTTAATCCAACGTTTTCCTTATTCTAGATTTCAAGTTTACATACTTGGAGGCCGAACTGGGCTTAGAAATGATATCGTCAATAGTACTGGGCTACTTGTTGCTTTCATTGTTTAATTTGCATTATATAATTTTGTGTGATAAGTTTGTAATTTTCCATCAATGTCAGACGGGCGGATTCAGGATTCTCGTCAGGGTTCAAGATTTACGGTTTTTTTCAAGGGTTCGAAATGATGGTCATTTATAAAAAAAATTTCAAATACATGGTCACTTATGCAATAAAAATTCAAATATATGGTCATTTCTGAAAAAACGTAATATTTATGATTGTTTTTGAAAAAAAAAATTTCCTCCGCCACTGATGTCAGATATATGAAATTTAGGGAGTGAGTTGACTAAGAAGATTAAAAAAGCTTGATAAATCATTGTCATCAGTTTTTTTCTGGAGCAGATCAGTTTTGTACATACCAGTTTTTGCTGGCACTAAAAATGAGTTTTGTACACAGTAGTTTTTGCTCTGCATTTTTAATGTCACATACTAGTTTTCTGTAATTAGTTGATACAAGGAATTGTAAATGTTTGCTTAAGTTTACTAATTGGTGTTTATTGTAGTTATGTGAAATTTTATCAAATATTTTTTCTTCAGCGATTCCAACTTATGATTGAGGCTAATTATCTTTACCAAAAAGATGCGCAATTGATCAATTACTCGGAATACCAAGTTCTGATCATGCACTGGTATCCTCCAATCTATACACTGAATTCTCGATATTTTTGCAACTAATATGAATTTTTTTTGAAGCAAGATATGATATTTTGGATCATTTAGATTTTGTCTCAACAACTAATTTATTATAAATCCCCATTGTTTCTATGAAGACCTCCTTTTACTGCTTTTGACATTTTTTCTTTCCGGTACAGATAAAAAATCACAAGGACTGATAGATACTTCAATTTTAAATGGCAAAATAAGAAGTACACTTTCTGAGCGAAGGATACGGCCTTTCGGTACTAAACATTCAAGCTCTTGCCATGTCACTTGATAATTCAAGCTTGGTACCTGAAAGGTATATTAGGTGAAACCGAGATTGGTCTGCTCGTATTACTGAGATTGAGTTACATGTCGTAGGTTTAGCAAAATTGATAGACCCAAAGTTCTCTAAAGAAGAAGCTGCAATGCTCCATTCTACCTGTAAATAGTGGAGCTTTTTCCAAGTCTGCGGGATTGCAATTTGATCTTTCATTGCTATTTTGTTTCCATAGTTTATCCTTTCCAAGTGAAGAAAATTTTGTACAAAATTTAGGAGAAAAATCAATTGTGTACAATCCAAACAGAAATAATTAAAATCCATAAACTGTACTAGAATGCCAACACTAAACAATCATTTAATTAAGAAAGTTTTTTAGGCTAAACATTTTTTGTGCTTAAGATCCATAATTAAAATAATTAATCCTGATCCTGAGATAAACTGTAGCTGGTAATCCATGAGGTACCAGAGGAATTGATTGAGGGTTTGAAGACTGATATCATCGAATTCTTTAATAAATCTTTGAAAGAGAAGATGACATACAAACAAGTTTCAGATGGAAATCTGGAATGCTTTGGTCAAGCCTTCGTCTTATCAGAGGAGCAAAAGCTTGAATGGAATATCAAATTTTTTTAATTGTTACAAATCTGTTATTTTCAATTGCACCAAATTTGATTCATGGTTTTAAATTTTAGCATATGCAATGCCTCTTCTTTCTTCATAATTTTAGCAACTCATGTGTTCATTGTTGTGGTCTTTGAATAAGCTCGTGTCAATATTATAACCTGTCCTAAGAGTAAAAGCTAAGATAATGTGGTGCGTGTTATTGAAATGTAGAACTTTTAGTGTTTAATATGTGATACTTTAAAGCAAGGATAAATTTAGCGTTGTATGTCTCATGTTTAAAGTGAGGAAGCTATGTTTTTTAATTCCTAAATTGAATTTAGAGACGATATTTTCGGATTTCATTCATAAATATTTATTTTCTCTTTTTTATTTTCGAAAATAATAGTATTTCATACTTTAGTCAGTTTTGTTTTTCGTTACATAATATTCTCTCCGTTGTTGTGCACAATCACAATTACTAGTTTATTCTTAAGTATAGAATTTTACAAAGCATTCCAACTAAAAGAATGCAAGCCACTATAGACAGAAATAATGTATTAATATACTACAATTTAAACCTACAATGCATTCGATTAAAACAAAAAGTAATGAAATCTGCTAAGCATGCAGATAGTCCATAAATCAGAACAATTTCTGACTTCACCTTGTTTGTGCATTATGTGCTCTGCACCGACTACAATCACAGGCATGCTCCAAATTTGGTTTCCAGGCTGAAAGAGCATAGAGTATCCTTCCTCTCCAACCCTGAAGGAACCAATTACTTTCTTCTTCTACAAAGAACCCCTTGTTATCATAAAATTTTTTGAGGGTGTCATTACATTCCTTCACAATGGTTTGATCCAGTGGTATTTGTTCAAACCCGGCCCGCGATGTCCTCCGGTGCCACCTTTTGTAGGTCTCGGGTCTCTCTATCCAAGTTGCCCCCTCACATGCTATTATATTTGTGGCGTCCCGAGCCATCATATCTCTTTCCATGATTTGCCTTACCTTATTGTCCCGTGGGATAAATGCGTCCAGTAAATCAAACATTGTTCCATACAGTGACATGGCCTGCTTGAAGCGTGTGATGAAGAAGGGACTAAGTTGCCAATTAGAAATTGCATAAATGAAAATGTCTGGTTTAAGATGCCGTATTAGTTTAAGAACTCGATCCCTTGGGCAATCTAAGCCAGTGGTTTCGTCCCCAAGCTGCCTGAATCGGATCATACTATTAACTATCAGCACTTCACCTGCTTCAATTGTGAAATCATTTACGTGAAGGGTCTCCCATTGGGACGCTATACCATGGTACTCAAAAGGAACGTCGAATATCCTAGCATACTCCGTCAACCTCCGTCCAGTCTCTTCTACCATTTCAGCCGGACGAAATCCTGGCTGAGGCATTTCTACGCCAGTAATCCGAAGCTTTATCACCCTGTCCTTTTGGTTAGACAAAATTTGGATTAAAGACGGCCACTGAAAACCAAAATTGATCCCAAAATCAATTATATGCAGCTTTGAAGCTTTGTTTACTGCTTTAAGGATTGTTTGATTAGCGGAATAGTAACACATTCCCGCATGTGGAGCTATTCTCATGTGCAGCTGATGAACCTTTAAACTATCGGTGGTAGAAATCCGTTTCACAACAAATCTATTGTAAGATTCATTCCCAGTAGCTGTCAACCGGGCCTCAAGTGCATCACCAAGCACATGAGCAAGCCTTTGATTCGCATCCCCGTCAGGAGAAGAATACTTTTGGATCTCTTTTATGAGTGCTTTAGCAGTTTTTCGGTCATTATCGGCTATAGAATGAGAACAACGGATTAAAAGATCTTTAACATCAAGAACTTCCTCTTGGATTTTCTTCTCATTATGTGGGTTTGTTTGCTTCATTTCTCTTAGACTGGCAACTTCTTGTGTATAAAAATCATGGTAAAGGAGCACTTCATCAAATGACGTGTCTCTGTCTGGTTCCTCTATATAAGGTACCGACATTTTGCAGTTCCGCCCCTCTATTTGGTCCAGATCCTTCTCATTGAATTTCTTTTTACCCCTGGACTCATTTCTCATAGAAAATTCATTTCTATTGTCTAAATTGACTTTAAACTGATCAACATTACCCTTGTGCGCAAAAGGTAACGAGTTGTTGTTAGGTTGAGAATTCCTCGCCATATTATCAGTACATGAAAGAACATACCTTTCTTTACCCTTTTGGTGGTTAATCCCTGAAACAAATACATTTGTTGAAGAACAACCAAATTGATTTTGCAAAGAGGAATAGGTACAAGTAGGGTCCACTTCTGGCTGGTCGGAAAGTGACAACTTATCCAAGGGAAGTGGATATTCCTGACCAAGGACACTATAAAAATGTTTTTCCATGGCCCGTAGATCAGAACTGTCTTGGTACTCAATATCCTTTTCATGAATTTCTTCTTCCAACAATATCTTGGTCAAGTAGTTCAAGGTTGCATCAATCATACTGTTGGAATGTTCCTTCAAAGCAAAATTGCTGGCTGTGTTGTTATCACAGACACTGGGCAAATACTGGTGGAATGTTCCATCTGAAGTATTGTCCATTCTTTTAACCAGAGGTGGTGACCTAAATACATAATTAAACAAGCAAATTAGCAAATACAGTGTGTTTACGAAATTAATATGCAACCTGTGAATATTGATGATGATAGATGATAGTGATAATTTAATGATACTATTAAAAAAAGAGCTGCACTATCCAGCATTCCAGTGCAGATCAATTATTGTGAGGGTCTTACAAAAAATATCATCTGTGTAAGAATAAGAAGACACAAACTACAATATTGAAGAAAGTGCGTTAAGAAGAACAAATTTGTTCTTACAGAAATTTAACTTATTAACAAAGAGTCAATTAAATGTATTTCTGGATATACACCTTATTCAATGAATTAAAATAGAAGCTAAGATCTGTATTGTTCTAAATTTCTGGATACAAAATATGCCGCAAAATTAGTTTGTTCTTGTGATTAGAAAAAAACTGAAGCTCATGCAATGGATTCATTTATATGATATATAATGGCAAACATATTGTGCTTGTGAAACATGTATACATTAAAATAACAGAACTGAGTATTTTTTTCTTAGATGAGATAGATCTTGTTCAGTACCATATTTGTGAATTACTGAAACCGGATAGAGGGCATGCATGCATATATAAGATTAGGATCACCCTGTACCCTCACATTCAGAAAATCAATAATATCTTGGAAGCCATTTCAGTGCTAAGAGGAATACTCACATGTTTATAAACTGAACTCTTGACTTTAACTGCTAACTATATATTAATCCTCAAAGGCTCAAATCATGTACCTAAATAACAGTGAGACCATATTCAATACTGTAAGACCCGAACAGAAATCTAAAGCCCAAACGAGTTAATCATACGAACTCGCACCTAATTGTGAATACCCTCAGCTACAAATGGTTCTTAACTGAACGTTTCTGCTACCATCAGTCAAACAGAAAGTTTGTAACCTGTAACTTCTCTTAAAGAGCAAAACCTTGCAACAACAAGACCCACGAACATGTTTTAATCATATCTTACTCTAACTGCTAATAGGACTTATCTAATTAAAATTTCATTAGTTAGATAATTTCACAAAAATGCAAATATCTGGCATACTGAATGTTACTGAAGGTCTCAAGCCCGGAAGGAGAAGAGTAGTTATAGGCTTGGCGAGCCAGCGCAAAAATTCAATCAGTCTTACGGAAATGAAATCCAGTAAGTTTGGGACAAAAGGCTTTGTTGTTGCTGCTGTACTGAAATGTTACTGAAACCCTTATGCTCAAAGGGGAAAAAAATGAAAAGAGATAGAATTATACCTCAACACCACAGCCAAGTATGATCTTGTCAGTAAATGACCGGGTTATCTCGAGCTCTATCTGTTGTTGCTCGAGTTAAAATAATCAGGAAGCAATTGCAATTATATGACTTCAATAAGCAGCCTCAATGTGAAGCTATACACGAGCATCACTGTGCATGTCGGTACAACAAAATTCTGATCGCAATTTCATCCACTGAAGGTTTTTCCTGCAGTACATCAAAAGTTTATTTTCTGAAAACTGCAAATACCAGTTATAAGTACCAGCAAAAGAAAATTGGGAATTGGGTACCTCAAATCTTCAAATTGGGCAAGAGTGAAGCCTCTTGCCTTCCAATAAACTCGGATCAGTTATGTTCCCGTGACTTCTTCCAAGCTAACAATTGTAGGAAAAGGAAGTCGGAGCGACGTAGATAGTCATGTTGGGTTTCAAATTTTCAATAGGTTCTGCGTAGGGAGGAGATATTGCCTTCTTGTTCGGATTTGAATATGAACTTTTTAGGTGGAGCGGTCGAGTCGGAAGTAAAATGGAGAAAACCCCAATTTTTCTTGGGAAGAAACGAGAACAGGAGAATGAGAAAGATAACAAAAAATGTTTTGGCTGTCAGGCTCTGCAGGAAAAAGAAGTGAGAGATAAGTGATTGAAATTTCAAAGAAAAAACACGATCCTTGTTCCTTGGTCCTATGTTGACTCTGATTTCTAATTTTTTTAGATCATCTTTATCATCCGAAATATTGATCTTTCTAAATAATTGTCAGGTTACTCTTAAAAATTTAATTTTTTTATTTCTAAACTCTTTATCTTTGAAATTAAAAATAAAAATTTATTAATTATCACATAAGTAAACACTATTAATACTGTGAGAAATCGATCAATTTTAATCAATGATTAAATCACATCAAAACTTATAAGCTCTAAAAAATATATTAAACAAAAAACTCATCTATATTTTAAAACTCATTAAAAACTGTTACATCAAATTAAAAACTATAAAAATAAAGATGCTTTTACATCAAGTTTTCGAGATAACTGATAAGTATAGCTGAGTCACTCACTACTGTTTAAAACAACACGTTACACGGTTAACTATACTTTTTCCTGTAGCAAGTTTCAGGTGTTTTGTTCCATGGTCTGGGCAGAAATTTTTTTTTTGATAATTATAAAAATAGTCAAGAAGTACAAGTTTTTCGATCAAATAGTTAGAACGGTAGATGATCTATCGTGCGGCAGGTTTTTTCTGCACGGTAGAATATGGCACAATTCGTTTTCTGACCCAAAATTCAACTTCAAAAGTATTTTTGTAATGACTATGTATAAAAAGATATTTTTGATTATGACTATGTAAACAAAAATATTACAGTTATGACCATAAGTTTTTTAATTAATTAATTTATTTTAAAATAATTTTTTAGTGCATTAAGAAAATAATACGTGTTGATGCATAAACTTACTCAAGCATGAACTATATTAATTGATTTATTTATTAATGCATTAATAAATATATTTAATGGTTATAGTCGAAATTATTTTACTATATATGGTCACTATCATAAATATTTTTTATACAAGGTCATTTCTGTAGTACATTTTAATATTATTTCTCTCACACGGTAGTACTGTGCACATATTTAAAAAAAAGTGTCGCACGGTAGAAAATCTATCGTGTAGCAAAAAACAAAGCTGTCGCACGGTAGATTTTCTATCGTTCTGACTATTTGATCGAAAAATTCGTCCTCCTTGACTACTTTTATCACTACTATTTTTATAATTACAAAAAAATAATTCTGAACTCTGGGACCGACTCTTTTCATTTATTTTGGTAAAAAAAATAAATGGCTCATGTATGATAGTTCCCTTTCACCATCTAGAATAGATATCATCGCTCATATTTTTAAGGGAGTTATTCGAAGTTTTTATGTCACAAATTTATGTTCTTAGCCATCAGATTTATTTTTCTCATTTATTTTGGTCAAATGGCTCATGTATTATGTCTCTTTGCTCATATAAAATCGATCATATGTTTGATATATTTAAGCTACTATATTACTCGATCAAATCCAAACATTTTTTGGTTTTTACTATATGAATGTCAAATAACTAATCGTATTATTTATATATGAATAAGGCACTACATAAAAGAAAAAAATAAACTGAGTAGAATTTTACTAGAATTACCAAATTAACTAGGATCACATACATGAAAGTCGATGAGGAAAACGAAAATTCGGAAATCTACCAAATAAATGCACAATGAGTTATGAGTGGCAAAATATTAGTTTGCTTCTTGCTTAAGTTTCCACATAAAAAGGGCATGCAATATCTTTTCCCTCCAACCTAGAAGTATTCAATTGTTGTCTTCTTCAATGAAGTATCAGTTGTCAAAAATTGACTTTAATTTTTTCACAGAATAATCTAGTAGGGCTGATTCCACTGGTATCTTGTAATAACCTTGATTAAGCCGTCACAAGAGATTGAGATTATTTGAATTAAAAGATTAACAATACAACACAAAATTTGGGATTATGAAGATTAAATTGAAAAGTTCAAAGTTCGGAACAGGAAAATATATGAGATAAATCTGATTATAATTATTTCAGCACTATCGACTTTTGTACTAAACGATAATAGGCTCAGTAACTGTCGAAAAGTAACAGTAAAAACTAAAATTTCAGCTACAGTAACTTTAACCAACTAACTACTGCCATCCTAACAAACTAATAGCCTCTTCTCCATTTTAGCTGAGCATCCCCTCTGTTACTCTCTTCATTTATCTGTCCAGTCCTGAAATAACTGGAGACCCTCCTCTGTCTCTGTCTCGATTGAGATCTGCTAGGCCCGAGTATCAGCTAGGCCCATTTCTTCACAACCCGTTGCTCCTTCCCTTTTTCTTTCTCCTAAACTATGGCCCAAGCCTTTAACGGCTATTTGATTTAAATCCATGCAACTTAAACTTCTCAGCTCTGACAATCGACCCCCCTCCAAAATAGACTTGTCCTCAAGTCAGATTAGAGGAAATTGCTGCACCAATGCATGGTAATTTTCCATATTGCATCCTCATCTGACAAGTTTGACCATTTAATTAGTACCTCCACCTTCGCTTCATTTCCCTTCTTGATCATTCTCATATCCAAGATTTCCAATGGCTCAATTCTGATCTTCCCTTCAAGACCTAATAATGGCAGTTGAGCTCTGACTTCCCTCCCTTTTCCAACATTTTTCTTCAGTTGAGACACATGAAACACTGAATGAATTTGAGTTCCTTTGGGCAAATTCAGTTTATATGCTAAAGTCCTAATTTTTTTTCTAGTATCTCAAAAGGTCAATAATATCTGACTCTTAGCTTCTGACAAACCTTTTTTTTTTATGAAGTGATAAATGCCTATAGGGTTGTAATTTCAGATAAATCCAATCTCCCACACTAAATTTCCTTTCAGACCTTCTGTCAGCATATGTCTTCATCTTATCTTATGCCAAGGAGAGTTGAGCCTTGAGTGTTTTCATGGCTACTTGCCTATCACTCAACATTGTATCTACAGCTGGGTTGTTACTCATAGGCATGGTTCCAATGGGCAATTGGGGAGGTGCATAACCATACAAGACCTCAAAAGGAGTAAGTTTAATAGTTGTGTGATAATTGGTATTGTGCCACCATTCAGCCATGGAAATCCACTTAGCCCAATTCCTAGGTTGCTCAAATACCATACACCTCAAATAAGTCTCAATGCACTGGTTAACCCTCTCAGTTTGACCATCAGTTTGGGGGTGGTAGGCAGTACTGAAATTTAGCTTAACCCCCAATTTACTCATCAACTCCTTCCAAAAATTGCTAGTAAACATTGGGTCCCTGTCAGTAATGATCTTGCTAGGTAAACCATGCAATTTATAAATGGAATCTAAGAATACCTGAGCCACTTCACTAGCTTTAAATGGATGAGTGAGAGTTAGGAGATGACATTACTTGGTTAATTTATCCAGCACTACCATTAACACATCTTTTCCCCCACTCTTTGGAAGTCTTGTAATAAAATTCATAGTGATCACCTCCCAAGCTCCATCAGGAATGGGAATTGGCTCAAGTAATCCAGATTTTTGGACTCTTTCACTTTTATTCATCTGACATACTTCACAAGCTAACACATGCTGCATTACAGTCTCTTTAAGTTTAGGCCAGTAGAACAATTTCTTGGTTCTTTGATAGCTTCCTATTATTCCTGAGTGTCCTCCAAGACTGGAATCATGCATGGTTGTGACCATTTTCTCTCTCCATTGAGCATTTGAGCCCACATATAATTTGCCCTTCCTTTTGATAATCCCATTGTGAATGCTTATATCTCCATCTGTAGATGTGCCCTCCTTTGTGTTTTCTTCAAGGACCTTGGTTTCCCATTCATCACCCTGATAGCTTTCCTTGAGCTCTTCTATCCGCCTAGGAAGTACTTCTGTAATGGCTAATGACTCAGCCTCTTTCCTTGAATTTACCCTCCTTGACAAGGCATAAGCAACTTTGTTTTCTACCCCCTTTTGTATTGGACAGTGTAATCCAACACTAATAATTTGCAGAGGCCTTTGTGTTGAGAAGGGTGTGTCAACCTTTTCTCTAACAAATGCTTTAGGCTTACATGGTCTGTCTTGATGATGAAAGAGTTACCTTGCAAGTAATGTCTCCACTTGGTCCCTGCAGTTAACACAACTAGCAATTCTTTCTCATAAGTGGGCAGTTGCTGATTCTTAATCCCCAATGATTTACTCATGTAGGCAATTGGCCTTTTTCCTTGCATAAGGACAACACCCATGCCCTTATCACATGCATCGGTTTCTATTATGAATGGCTGAGAGAAATCTGGCATAGCCAATACTGAGGCTGTACACATGGCCCTTTTTAATTCCAAAAATGCCCTTGTTGCCTCATCTCTCCAATTGAAGGCATTCTTTTTGAGTAAATTAGTAAGTGATTTGCTAATTATCCCACAATTCTTAATGAATTTTCTATAGTAACCAGTCAATCTTAGAAATTCTCTCAATTCTTTCACATTTTTAGGCATAATCCACTCACTCATAGCCTTAATTTTCTTTGGATTTGTGGCTACACGTCTGGAAGAGATAATGTGCCCAAGATATTCTATGCTTTGTAACCCAAACTCGCATTTTTGATCTATTTGCACTCAGCTCATTTTCTTTCAGTCTTTGTAATGTGAGAGTTAGATGTTCACAATGTTCCTCCAAACTTCTGTTGTATACCAAAATATCATCAAAGAAATTAAGGATGAACTTCCTCAGATATGGCTTAAAAATTTGATTCATGAGTGATTGAAAGGTGGCAGGTGCATTAGTGAGTCCAAATAGCATAGCTTGATACTCATAGTGCCCCTCATGAGTTCTAAATGCAGTCTTCATGATGTCACCAGGTGTCATTCTTATTTGATGATATCCATACCTCAAATCTACTTTGGAAAAAAATTGTGACCCATGCAACTCATCAAGGAGATCATCTATAATGGGTATGGGATATTTGTTTTTTATGGTAAGTTTATTCAGTTGCCTATAATCCATACACAACCGCAAGACGCAAGACGGTGAAAGACGCATGATACATGACGCATGACGCAAGACGCATAACACATGATGCAAGACGGTGCAAGACGCATGACCCATGACACATGACACAAGATGCTGCAAGCCGCATGCTGCATGTCGCATGCCGCATGACGCAAGACACATGAAGCATGACGCGTGACGCATGACGCAAGACGCATGATGCCGGACGCATGACGCAAGACGTATGACGCATGCCGCATGCTGCATGACCCATGACGCAAGACGCATTACACATGACACATCATGCAACACGCAAGACGCATAACGCATTACGTATGACGCATGACGCAAGACGTATGACGCAAGACACTGTAAGCCGCATGACGCAAGACACATTACGCTGGATGCAAGACGGCGCAAGACACATGACACAAGCCGCATGATGCATGATGCAAGACGCATGGAGCATGATACAAGACACAAGACGCATGACGGTTGCACTGGTTAATATGAGGGCGATTTTCCATCTACATTATTTTTTTCCGTTGCTTTGCATGAGTACGATTACTAGTTAATATGACGCTGCCGCATGACGCCGCCACATGACGTCGTCGCATGACGCTGCATAACGCTTGGCACCGAACGACACATGATGCTTAAGGTACGGTGAAAACTCGAGCCGCATAATGTCGCCTCGACACATGACCCTCTTTGAATCAACCCCGAACAAACGTCAAAGGCTGACCGCCCTTTTAAAGAAAGTTGCGTCTAACCCAAACTGTCAGTAATTAAGACCGCCTTCATCTGGCTATACGACGAAGCCATTCCTTACTATCGAATCTCCTTCATGGTACACTCTTTAAATAAAATAATGATAATTGAACTAATGTGTAGTCTATTGAATATCTAAAGCACTATGCACGCTTCATTATTAGTAAGACGCTCAATTAATGGACCTTACCTTTAAAGTCGTGTTTAGACGTGTAAATACGACATAAAATCTCGATAACACCACATTTGAATTAATATCTTACCTAGACTTCTAAACATCAATCGAGATTATGTCGATCCGACATAACTACTCAAGTCATGATTTCAAATCATCATACGAAATCACATTAGGATATGTAGTTAAAAACCTAAGAGGCTTCATTAAATTAGGTTGATTTACCTTCAACACTAAACATTTGAAAATTAAGGACAACAGACCCAAATAACTAAAGTTAAACTTGTGCGATGCACATACCTAATAACATAGGTGTAATAAATTATTTTGTTAACATGACAAATCAAACTAATTGTAAAACATCATGTCATCATCGCCACCCTCAAGATCGTGATAATCATCAGATGCATCAATTGCATCATATGCATCATCACAGTCATCATCTGCATCATCATCATCATCATCATCATCATCATCATCATTTCATACTAAGAAATTGGGGAAGGACGTATGATGACATGATAAAACAAGATAAAATATGCCCTTCAAATTAACCGACCAGGACTAATTTAAACAAACACAATTATAAAAGTAAATAAGAAAATCTTAAATCGCTAATCTAATCATTAAACCTAATTATTCCCGAGTAAGATATGAAGTAAACATACCTATCCCAACATATTCATTCTCATCCCGAATTTGACTTCATCTCTGAATCTGTTCTCCCGCTTGGTAGGACCGAAGTTTCGACATTGACAAAAGGCGTTCGTAATATAATCCATTAGAGATATTGAAGCAGATACAAAATCAAAGATCAGAAAAGTATACTTAAGAGCATCCACCCCTAAGTTTTATCGTTTCGAGGACGAAACATTTTCTTAGGGGGGGTGGATGTAAAACCCACCACATTTGACAATTATTTTAATAATAATTGTCTGGTTAATCGTAAAATTTACCCTTAAATTAACCATAATTTCACATAGGAAAATATGTATGAATTAAAAATGTTTCAAATAAAGTTCTTCGAGGAAATTTAGAATTGACAAAGGTCTGTAAAAGACAATAATAGAAAGTATGATAGAAGCTTGCAATTTACCTATGCAACAAATTACCTATGTATAAAATCATAAATAAAATAATTGAAACAAGTATTAAAGATAAGGGATTAATAACAATATTACAATCAGGATAAAAAGAAATATATGTATGCCGATACATACATTAATCAAATAATACCAATATACAATTGTGCAAACTAAATCAGTTAAATAACTGAGTAAATAAATCTAAGTTGACGATCAATTTTTAATTTAAATCACTCAGCTGAGCTACTTACAATCTAATTTACTTACAATAAATTATAAAGAAAAATAAAAGATGAAACCTCGTTCCATAAAATTTAATTAAGCTATAAGAATAATTACTTGAAAGTGATAGATTAAATTTAACTCAAGTATCATAATTTTTAAGGCTTAATTAATAATTATTAACCATTAGAACAATTAAATATTTCTCAAATCATGTAATGAATCACTCTCTACCCATTTCAAGAAGGAAACGAGTCATGTTCGGAATTGATACCAAACTTAAGCCCCAACTAATGAAGGAGATATTAAATAAATAAATAAATAAATGAGAGGTCTTTGAACTCCTGCTGCAGCAGAATTCGACCCGTTGGGTCAGGGTCGCCTCTGGCAGGGACGTACAACGCGAGCGTTACATAACCTTGACCACACAAGCAATCCCACTACACACCTCCTGCCTGGCCCCGATGTTCTACACCAATTTCTTGCACAACGGGTCAAAGCCATCCATTTGGAACCTGCTCCGAGGAACACTGGATTGACACACCAAAGGCTACACGATAAGGGCCAGGGGAATCCGAAACGACATTGTGTTGAAGGCCTCGAGCCTGTCCCCTCTGCCACGTGATTTCGTCTGGCAGTCCAGGGTGAAACGAGTCATCCACGACCCGAATGAATTGCCTGCGTGTAGAAAAGTGCACGACCGTACATTGACCTCAAAGAAAAGGCCATAGAGAAAAACGTCTCATCTCATCTTTTACCTCTCTGCTGCGTCTCTCTTTTCTTTCTCCTTTTTCTCCTTTCCTTTCCTTTTATTCCGCTGCCAATATGTCTCTTTCCATCTTGAAAAATCGCTGCGCCTCTCCTCTCTCTAACTGCCACCTCACACTATCTCTCTCTCTCTCCATCCAGCAGCTCTCTCTCTCACCTCTAATTAATGTACCTAGAAAACCCACCCACTCCCTTTTTCTCTTACCCCGTGAGCCCTCTACCCTCTCTCCACTCTCTCACCGCCACCTCACCTTTTCTCTCCTCTTTTTCCACGCCCCTCCCATCTCACTTCTCTCCTCTCTCCTCTCCCCTCCATAAAAACCTGCGCCTTTACCCACTCTCCTCTGTCGTCTCTCTCTCCAATTGGCTGCCACCTCACTCTACTTTTCCCCTATTTTCCTTAGAAACCGCATCACTCCTCTCCTTTTTTCTTTTTCCCTCTCTCATGCGCATCCGTTCCATCAGTCCTCTCTCCCCCATTAATTCACTACCACCTCATCTTTTCTCATCATAATTTATTGTCTCTAGGAAACCACTCCCTTTATTTTCTCTCCACGTTGCAGCCAGAGAATACTCCACAGCTCCACTACTGGTATAAAATACACTCCTCTCCATACATTGTCTTGCTTTGACTACTTAGGCTCATGCGCTGAGATAGACAATTAGACTGTATTTTGAGAAAGGAAATTATTAGAAAGAAAGGAGTTGGAGGCCGGTGCATCAAGATGACAATCTATCGTCCCTTGCTTTTTCGCTTAATTCGTCTCCTGTTTTTTTGGTAAATTACTAAATCTTGAAATTTCTTCTTTGTTTTTGTTACGTTGTGTGATTCTTTGCAATATGAATTTGTGAGGTTATTTCTTGATTTCACGGCAGCGGCCAGCAAGCCACGGCCTATGTCTGGCTCCTTCTTTATTAATCTTCGCTACATGTTGCAACCGTATAATCAATGTATAACACTGAGGTCTCGTTTCTGAACTGAGTCTAGGAAACGTACCGATTTAGACATTTTGCTTAAGTTCTTTACTGTCTTTGCACATCTACTGTTACAATTATTAATTACCCGTTTTACAACATATATATATGCTGATCTTGTTATTCTTGATGAGTGGTGTAAACATTTACTTATACTAAAATAATAATAAATATGAGTAGTAACCAGCTTTGTTAAATTAGAAAGATATATATACATATTTTTAAGTTAAATTATTTCTTTTCTCTATTTGAGAAAAGAGAAATAGAATAAATTATAAAATAAACCATTTGCATGTGAATAGATTTCTATAAATAGAAATTTAACAAGATAAATTTTTATAATTAGCTAATATTTCTAAGATAATTACGACATAAAATCAAGTATAGAATGAAAATCTTATAACATTAAATGTATATAAATAGTTAGTACCTCCATTGTTATATAACCACTATTTCTTACCCTTGAATCGTGCTAGAAGAATGCTGCTAATATTTAAATTCTTAGCAACAATTTCTTTTTATATAATGCATTGGTCATGAGTGACACTTAAAATATATTACGCAATACTTGCATATTGATTTAAATATTAGCTAAAGCTATACACTAAAATATAATATTTAAGTATATGACTATAGGAAGTGAAACAAATCACAATAGCTAAAATAGCAATGAATTATGCGTCACTTAAGTAATAAGACATAATAAAAATGATACACTGTTTCCTTTAAAATTAACAAACTTGGTCGAGCTAGATGTAATCTCATTTGAAGTTGAATACCTATCTAAAACAACTATACTTATACACAAGGTAGTGTTAATAATCAACTATAAAATTAAGGTGATAAATTGATTATAAGTACAGTTAAAATGAAAACTAACACACACGAGATGAGTAAATACCAACCCCTTCAACACAATTGGGCTAAGTAAGCTTAGGTATATATCTGTGTATATATATTGATCGATTTCTCTATATCACACCGAATGCAATGTACACCTAATTACATATGAAACCCACACGAAAATGATTAAGTAAACAATTAATTAAAATGATATATATATTGATCAATTTCTCTATAAGCACAATATTAATAACATCTATAATTATTAGAATATTTTATTCCTTCTTTAATTAGTTTTAATTAAAAGTTCTACTAAAAGTAATTGAATTTGTAACATGTTTTCTTCGTGATGTGTTTTATTTATATTCTGCAAACTATCGACCTGACGTCCAAATAAATAAAATGAAGTAGCAACAAAATTCGAACAATACTCGAATTTAGTAAAGGGTTAGATTTACATCATACACACATTCGCCGTGCAGTACTAACACTGCACACGAGACCTAATTAAGTAAAACTATTAAATAAATTATATTAGAAACATCAAGGGCGTCTCAACGTCTAGATCTTATCTTATATGATTTCATAAGTTAAAGAATTTTACAACACATTTGACTGATTAACCCTAACGTCAAATAGGAAGACAAGGTGACTCTTAACCATGTGAGCGTTGACAGAGTCGGTGGCATTGCAGAGGCTTCCCAAGTAAATGCCTAGATATCCACACTGCTTTTCCTCGTTAACAGGTGTGGATTCCTGGGGATTATATTCCTTTCTCTTTTAATAGGACCAACCAGACTTACCTAAACTGAATTGCGGTACCAACTACCAATATTAATTAATCAGGCCCGTAGACTTGAATTGCCATACTTACATGCTGGTAATTGTACCATTATTTGAGACCAACTTGCATTTGCATGTCACCTGCATTCATATTGCACGTAAGATCCGATATACGGATCGTATAGGCTATTAGATTACTTGTAGGTAGATGCGTATAAATATTATATATCTATACTCGTTGGGAGTGTTGAGAGTCGGGCCGGTGAGTTTTAGGATGGATGTAGTCTGAGGGCATCGTGGATGGAGTATGTGTCATGGTGTCTGACATAGCCCATGGGATATTCTCAACGGGATGTCCTTAAGGACATTCGACTAATCCTCACCAACGATGATCATCACTTGATGACTCGTAGTGCCAGTTAGAGAGTTTTATTCTCAAAATCCTTATTATCTAGTATTATAATAATTCCTCTTGAGTGATTAAGGTTCGGTTTCTCAGTTTAGAGTATTGCGTGTCATATGTGAAGTATTGGAGCTATTCCGTTCTTTATATATTTCTATTAGCTGATGTTTCGAGATCTCTAAATATTCGAAGGGGTTCACCTAATAACTCTTAGCAAGTAACGGGGAAATCTGGGCCTCCCCTTGGCTTTAACTAGTACAGGGAGTTCCCTTTTTATTATTATTCAAACGGGTAGTCGGTTCCTTATTTCCGTATGACGGCTGAGACCGAGATTTTATGTTTATTTGTTTCTTGCTTCTCGGTTCGCTTATTGATCGAGTGTGTGCTTTTATAGCCGCTCTGCTTTTACCAGGGCGTTTCGTTCTGGAACTCAGAATTTAAGTTAGATTGGCGTCTGATTATACTAGACCCGTCTAAGGGGGCGAATCCTGAAGTCCTACCACCCGGGTTTTAAAACTTGACAAATTCATTCCTTTGTCTGGGAGTTTGATTATCTTCTCATATTAGTTATTATATATTACTATTCCTCGTAAACATTTTCGGGGTTTCTTTCTCGTATCGTCTCTTTGGGTAGATTTTAAATATTTATTTAAATTGATTAACGGTTAAACAGTACACAAGATAGGTGTAATAACTTGATATAGATAATCTTAGTAAATGTGATTGGTCCAACCTTGAATCGGATATAATCTCAAAGGCTGGACCTTAATCCACACCGAGTAATTTTTATAAATTACTCACGTTCCACGGTTGGTTGTGGGGTCCAGGTAAGGAGCAAGAGATTCTTTTGATGTCCAGAGGAGAGCGCTAGGATGGAGTCTCCGGCGTCTTTCGTTTTGAAGATCACTTCTTTTGTTTCTTCATTTCTTTTGTAGGATTAGTGTGTAGTAGGTTAGCTAGGGTCGGTCCCACGTCCTTTGATGGGATCGTCCTCTTCTGTATGTATTTTTATTTTTGTTTAGCTTCCGCTGTAAACTTTGTATCCTGACGCTGGATTATATATATGTATTTGTTGGATGTTCATGTACTGTGTGAAATGTGTGCTTTTCCTCAAAATTATATATAATAAATTAATCTTATTTGTATTCTGAGTGGCAAATTAAGTCTTTCGTGTACTTGTAATCAAGTACACGTGGCGGGATTAACACTCTTAAGTTAGTCATTATTTCTGGGGTGTGACAGTTTATAGGTGAGAGACGAATTGAAATCATCCCTTTCAATTGACTCTCTCTTTATAAATAAGCATATAAAATCTTTCAATAATGTATGACCTTTATTTCATCTGTAACTCATCAGGGTTAACGAGATAACACCCGAGAAAAAATGCCTAATTAGTTTACATATTATTGTTGGAACTAATACAGTCAATTTATTCCAGAAACACTCCTATCATTCTTGTTTTGGTTGAAGTTTACTTAGTTTTATGTTATATTTGAATTTGCTTATTTTAAATGTGGTCACTGTTATAAAAAAATTCTGCATTTTCTTTAAGTCTTCATATAAGATAGTATCATGATGTACCAGGGGTGGCCCATTCTCAGGCCCTGATGCTTTATGTGATAAATTAACTCTTAATTGTTTGTGTAGGATTGCATTAGAGATGTGTTGCACATGTGCGGGTGCGAGTATCGTATCGGATACGATGCGAGTGCGGCGATACTTTAATTTTTAAAAAAATTTGAATGCAAGTGCGGCTATATATAATAAATTTAAAATAAAAAATGAATAATATTATAAACAAATAGATCTAAAAAACAAAAACAAACAAATAAGTAAGCACCCAACAGCACCCGAGCCGCACCCAGCCACCCGAGGAGCACCTAGCCGCATCCAGCCGCACCCAACCGGTCAAACCTATTAAAATAATAGGATGCGCCACGTGGCACACCCGATACGCACCGGTGCCGCACCCGCACCCGATACGCACTCGATACCGATTCTTCTGGATATTGGAAGAACCGACGTAACATAACATTGGAGTTCAATGATATTCACATTTACAACAGATATAATTCAACATAATTTATTTTCGTCTACGTAACATAATTGTAAGAATTTACAGCAGAAATTTTCCAATATCATTAGTGATGCATATTATGCTATTCATCAGTTCAGATTTACTAAAAGATATCACGGAAATTTAATGGTGATCTACATAGGCCTTGCTGAAGTGTTTTGAGTACACTTATGAAGTGGATTGTTTCATGATTCCAGGGCTCGCTTCAGGCAGAAAAATTGGAAGCAAGGAAAAAAAAAGGAAAAGAATATGAGGTAAGAAAAGATTTATATTTTAATTTGAGAGAGAACAAAAAAAATTAATCTCGGAGCGTTTTTTCTTCCTTCCGTAAAGATTTCGAGAGCAATTAACTTTCTACTTTCACCTAATCTTTTCTTGCCACTTCTCCAATTTCGAAGTCTGAAGCACAACAAGCTATATATGAAAAATGAAGCTAATTCGAATTTTCGCTCTTGCAAGGTCGATCTAGAGTCCGAATCTGCTGTTAACATAATTCTGTTATTTTAAATCCGACTGTTTGATTAAAACGGACGACGTTGATGTGATGTACGAAATCTGCATCATTACAAATTTATTTGTATGATCGAATAAGACCGTCGGATCTAAAATAACATAATCCTATTATCTTTTTGAAATAACAGCATATATGTAATCGATCTAACACAGCAATCACATTTACAAAACGGCCCAGCTCAAAATTCTAGTTCCCATCTTCCAAACATTTCCAGCTCAAAATTATCTTTTTGATTAATTGGTTGCTTCTTTATTTTTTCTTTTTTTCTTTTCTTTTTTTAAGAATTAGTAGGATTGTCTAAATTTTATTCAACTGTGACATAAAAACTTTTTAGAAATTTAGCACAGAATTTCGAACGCGTGTTTTTCTCTGAAAGAACATTACTTTTTAACTACTGAACGAAGAGTTATATTTTTTTCGTAATTTCAGTTATTTATTATTATTATTATTATAAGAAAAATAGCCCAGATTATTACATTAATGCTGATTCTGCATGGATCAGAGCAATCCAAACCGTTCGTTCATGCAAAATTTGACGGTTTGGATGAGTAAATAATTACTTAAAACAAAGAGGCGAAGCGTTGCAAATCTAAATGATAATCTCGTTACACGTAGCGCATCTCCACGCCAGAAGCATTTGCCCACTTCGACATGAATCCATTTATAGAGAGAGAGAGAGAGAGAGAGAGGAACCTCTATTTCGTGAGCAAAAGTAATGGCGAAGGCACGGTTGTACCCATCTTACATTATGAGAACAATGGCGAAGAGGGTTCTCTTTTCTACTTCTGCGACGAAATCGGAAGGAGGTGTCTCTATGGTACAAGGCGCCTCCAGAGGAATCGGCCTCGAATTTGTCAGTACCTTTTGCTATTTTGCTGTTTCTCTGTTTTCTTCTGATCACTTTATAGTACGTTTCTAGAGGAAATGGCCTTTTGCTTCCCTGTTGTGTTTTTAAACCCCTGTAAATTACTGGTAATCAAACAATGTACACATTTAATAGGATTCTGGAATGTTAATTTTTTATCTGGTTCCTTCTGGTTGATCTGTACAATTGTGAGACGACAATCCATTTTGGTTTATGTGACAATCGTTGTAAGTCTACCAATGACAAAATCATGCCAGAACCAGACACATTTAACCAGTCCAAACCTGCACCTGTTCTATAGTTGTCACAGTCAATGACTTGTATCTTGATTCCTGACTTAATATTGTTGTAAGTGGAGTTGGTAAAATATGGCCCAAGTGTTTACCTGACAGAAAAAAGAAATTAAGAACAACATCCGTCCGAAGCGAAGGGACCTGTTGGTCCGGTCATAACTAGAGGTGGCAGAACCCGACCCGACCCGACTTGACCCAAGCCCGACCTGACCCGATTTGTTCGAAAGTCAAACTAACCCGAACCCGACCCGACACGACCCGTAACCCGATCTTATGCGACAACGGGTTGACCCGTAACCCGACCTGGCCAACCCAATCTTTGATCTTTGAGCTGACAAAGAACCTGATCAGCCCGGACCTTGAAACCCACTGGACCTGATCTTTAAGCTGACAAAAAATCTGAAGTGTTGTTAAAACCTTAACTGGATGAATGATCACGGACTTGACCCAAACCCAAAACCAATTCCACCTGACATGTATGATCCGGTTTGACTTAAGATAACTCAAGTACTGCTCCAAAGTAAATTTTAAGTGGCAATAACAAATCCAATTTCCTAAGACTACAAGAAATAAGCCCAAAATGCGAACTGGAAGGGACCTGAGGCATTGGATGGTCTGACACAAAAATCTGAATCGGTGACGAATTAGTGTCATTTTGGGCATTGTTCAAAATATAAATTCGTCAACATTTTCAAAACTTCTAAAAAATTGCCACGTGCACTTCTTCATGAATGAGGACAATGAGAGATCAATCCGTGCATTGTTCAAAAAATAAAGTAGCACAGGAATAGTTTTTAATTATGTTTGGTTATGCTGGACATGTCCACAAGGGTATGATGATATGTTTCAGGTTTTATAGGGCAGTAGAAATAATTTTCTTTCTAATTTGATTAACAATGTTGTGTTCTTGAACATACTGGTTCTTATTTATTATTAATTTTTGTTGTTTATAGGTGAGGCAATTATTGAATAGAAGGGAAACAGGGCATGTGATTGCAACTTGTCGCAGTCCCGACAGTGCAACTGATCTTTTAAAACTGAAAAGGGATTTTGCTAACCGGCTTAACATTTTGCCATTGGATGTGACCAATGAAAGCACCATAGAGGTACTATTTAAAGTTGTTTCATAAATTTTGTCTTGTTTGGAATTGGCTTTTGTTTTATAAGGGTACCATTCTCAAAATTATCTTCATCTATTTGGATTTCCTTCATTTTTTGGCATTTTTATTTGGAAACTGGCTGTGTAAAGCTGTAAGATAAAAAAGAGTACATATTCCCTGCCTAATAAATGAAATATTATAAAAATGATATAGAAGAACTGACAAATGCGAACAATCTCAGACAGCAGCAGCTAACATTAGAGATACCTATGGATGCCTCAACCTTCTTTTAAATGCTTCAGGAATTCTGTCTATCCCTAATTTACTACAACCTGGTAAGTATTATGATTCAAATATAAAGTCCAATTCATAACCGCTGAATTGTCAGGCAAAACTTGAGAGCCGAAAGATCTGGGAAACACTTCTATAATTTATTTTGTTTTTTTGAAGATATTTGTGATGAAAACAATTGACCATACAATATAAATATAGGATAAATAAGGGTCTCAGTGATCTCTTATTACTGTTCAAAGTAAAAAAAAATGTAAGATTTAAATGATCCTATTTTGTTGGTGTAGAAACCACACTAAGCAAAGTTGAGAAGTCGTCATTGTTGTTGACATATGAGGTCAATGCCATCGGCCCAATTTTAGTAGTCAAGGTATGATGTCGTACTTTTATGATACAATAATCTGCAATTAAAATCAAAAGTTGATCAAAAGGGATGCCTACTTTTTTTTTATTAAATTGGTAATATATTTGACATTTGTACATCCCAGTTTGGTGACCAATAAAAACTAGTTCCATACAAAAAGATTTTAAGATTGCTTTACTTAGCAAAAGCGAATTCATCATTTAATGGACAATGAGAGAGTGCAATACTAATTACAAGTAACTGCCAAAGAAAAATTCAGCATTTGTGGTGAAACATAACTACATTATCGAATCTGATTTAATAATAACAAGTGCATAAACCATGCCCCAAGGTATTGTGTGCTTGTGATTTTTTTTTTTCTGGAAAAATGAAATGCACTGGTCCGAAACACGAAGTACCATATTTAGTAAAGCACTTGTTACTACCAACTAAACTATTACTCTGCCAATATTATAACCAGCTCATACAGTACAGTACTTACAAAATGGTCCAACCTGCCTGTAAGTTGATATCTGTACTTAAGGAGGTACTGCGGTACTGTCCATCTTAAGTTATTGATAGTTACCAGGATTATAATTTTTTGTATGTAGCATATGTGGCCTCTTCTAAAAGTGGGAGGAGGTACTGGTACTGAAAGAGAGATTGCTGTGGTTGCAAATTTAAGTGCCCGTGTGGGTTCTATTGGAGACAACAGGCTGGGTGGTTGGCACTCTTACCGTGCATCAAAAACCGCACTAAATCAATGTATATTACTTTTTTCTACTCTCTATATATTTTTTCTTTAGTATTTTGTCTGGTTAATTTACATGCACATACCAAATCATCATTTATTTATTTATTTATAGTTTCTATTAAAGATGCATGCTTGAAAAGTTTAAGAACGATCATGCAATATTAATATTCAATTGGTTTGTAATTTTGTCTGCTCCTTTTTTTGTGAGAAATGTTAAACATTAGCTCAGAAGTGGTAACTTCTTAGCTCATCGATTAACCTATTATTTAAGTGGTCGCTTAATCAACAAATTAAAAGTTAGGCAAGAAGCTTTGCAAATTTATTATTAAAAAGTTAGACCCACTTGCCAACAAAATGCAACAATATTCCACTTCCATTTGTTGAACTTCATAACCTATTACAGCATAGATTACAATATAGAGAAAGTACTTAGTTGATGTTATACATCAAATTGTTGGCTTGTTTTTATCAAAAAAAAAATTGTTGGCTTGTGTCTAGACCTGGACGAAGACATTTGGAAATCTAAGAAATCTTACTGATCTGACAAAATTATACAATATGGTTGAAATCTGAGAGATTTTCTCTCTAAATTTTATTTTTCTGCTACAGTGACAAAAACAATATCAGTAGAATTTGCTCGGAGAAAGGACCCAATATCTTGCATTCTGTTGCATCCTGGAACTGTAGATACCGACCTCTCAAAGCCATTTCAGAGAAATGTGGCACCTGAGAAGCTCTTTACAAGAGAATTCTCTGTGCAAAAACTTCTGAACATTATTGACAATACCAAAAGGACTGACAATGGCAAGTTCTTCGCATGGGACTCAACTGAGATTCCATGGTGATCTTTTCTTAGCTGTTAACACTTTTGAAAATGTTTAATTTTCTTTCATTAAATTTGTTTGTTAATATACTCTAGCAGCGTCCGTATTGTTCTGAACATTGTGTAATTCGGCACTATATTCTTGTACGAGAACTACAAAATTAGTAGAGTAAATCCAAGTTTTTTTTTCTTTTGATAATTTCAATATACTAAAATTATGAAATTATATCCGATCAATTCATCGTTATTGCTGTAAATCTAAACCCATACTTTTGGTTGCAAATCTTATGTTTTTTTTTTGTTATTTCCTCGGGGTTCTTTTTCTTTTTGCTACCTCTTTATGAATAACCTAAGTTCCAATTTGAAAATTATATAATTGTAATTGATTAATAGATGTTGTCCAAGGCCTTCTGTCTGAATCAGATATGATATTTTGTTGAGTTTGTTCACTGTTGATCTTTATGTGTCCTTAAAATTTGCTAGATGCTTTAACATTTGCCTTTTCTGTTTTCTGCCAAGAATCGTTACAGTGGATAGATCATGCTGAGGTCGAATTTGGCACAACTTAGAAATATAATTTCCTGGCACTGAGCACTCAAAATACAACTAGAAATGTAGGTGGATGAGTATCAATGTCTCTTTTATCAACTATGACAATGTTTCCCTTGACTTCGGCAATAAGCATATGTGTTGAGATTCTTCTTCTGAAAGCTTTGGTGCATCTTTACTCTTCTTTTGTGGATAATTTATTTTCCAATAGCACTCAAAATAGCCCTTATATCAAGCACTTACAAAGAAGAATTTTAAAAGAATCATGTTGTACTATTTTTAGTCCTGACCTTGACCTTGTCTTTATAATCATTTCACATTCTGAAGCTATGCTTCTTTTTTTTTTTTTGTTGTGAACGGTTACTTTACAATATATTAAAGAGGAGTCAATTTAATCTTCATGCAGAGCAAAAATAACTTCTATATTCTTAACTGTGACGGATTACACAGCAAAACCGTACATTCAAATAGCCTGTAAATTGTTATTTATTAATGTCAGCTCATTATTCAGTTTCCTGGCGGGGGCTCCATTTTCTTTTTCTCTTCTCAATTGATCCTACAAACATGAAAATATGAAATCAAATGTAATGGTAATTAGTAAAGGTAATAAATGACTTTAGTTACACAGTCTCAGTAAAAGTTTCCTTTATAGATGGAAAACAAGACTAGGAAATGGATCCTGATGCAACTAATTACCTGTTTAGCCCCTCATAGCTATCTTTTTCTTTACCTAAAAATGATCGCAAATTTTGTTTTAACTGGATAGTGTACTTCCTAATTGATGCATGTATATTTCTATTTAAATATATCTATGTATAGCTCCTCTTTCAAAAAAATTCGGAAGCACCATTTGGTGCCCTGGGAATACGCTTGCAAAATATTTCTCAAGGGTTGATTTTGAAAATTTGTACATTAATTCCGAATTTTAAAAGGTTCCAACCATTTATTTTATTTCCGAATATTTGTAGAAAAGAAATAATTGGCATCCCATCAAACTCCTCTGTATTAGTTGAAATATTCCAGAAAATAGTGAGAAGTGCCCCCCATCTTCTTAAATCTTACTACAATTAACCATATGGCGACAAATTTAAAAAGCTTCATGTTACAGATTTGTTGAAGCGTATCTTGCTAACAGAGTGATTAATTCAAAAAAATTAATATGTAAAATGACACTATTTTGATAGTTTTTATTAGACAATAATGTATGTTTTGAATTTTTTTTATTTAGTATTCACTTAACTAATGAATTTGAATCCGATAAACTATTACAATTCTATAATTGCTCTCCTTTGATCAAAATCCTGCATCAAAGGAGTGTGGTGTTCATAGTTTATTGGATTTTGATGTTCCTAGTGGATATATAATTTGTGGAGTAATTCTGGTTCTGAAGTTGGAATAATAAGGAAACACGAGAAATATAGGAGGCGACATTTAATACAGAGGATAAAAGGAAATGTAAAATTCTAATCAGCAACTTGATAGAGCAAATCTCAACTATTAACAGGATGGCAATAAATGAGCATATTAATTTGATAATTAATATAATTGTATTATAGAAAGTAGATGTCCTGTGACGAGTCTAAAGTAAAGATTATGTTGATTAGTGAAATTAGAGGAGATATCTCAGCCATTGAAGGATTAACACGAAGCAATCAATGGTTGACTCTAGCTTTTAAAAACTGAACAATAATATAATAATTAAATTGATTTTAACACTCATGGATATTCTAATTTTTCAAAATATGAATATTCAAATAATCACGAAACCAATTTCGAATATTTGCTATCATCTCGAATGGATTTATATCAGTTGCCATAGATGTGATGACATCTCCTATCGTAGTTTCTACAACATGTGAAATCCACAAAAATAATATTGTAATATCTAATTTCTGAATCAAATTTGAATCGCTCAAATTTAATTCAACCGTCCTGATTTAATTATGACAACACCCTTACTTATGTCACTTTTATAGTAGCAAATGCGGATCCCACGCCGAATTATTCAAATTTCCCTTGTGATGTACTTAGGAATGGCAACGGGTCATACCCACGGATTTTTTATCAGACCCATACCCGACATGCCTGCCTCAAATTGTCTACCCGACCTGTCTGACCCACCCACAGGCATATTTTCTAAACCCACACCTGCCTGATTTTGCCTGCATATGCCCACGAGTATACCTTACCCGTCCATACCCACATGCCCACCAACAGATTACTAACAAATATATTACTGAAAATCACAGTATATCTGAAATGTACCAGTAAGCTCTTGATGAGCAACTTACAAAACAAAATTTAATACACATTTATATTTCTTCGCCAAGCATAAAATTTCAGTAAGCTCTTGAAAATCAAATATTACAAATGAAACAAATGAAATGTACCAGTAGCTTACACATTTTCACTGAAACAAATGAAATGTATCAGTAGTTTACAATCAGGTATTACAACATCCAATTTCAGTAGGCTCTTGAAAATCTTTGAAATTCCTCAATTCTGAAATTATACGAAAAAATCATTAATGAAAAGCAAAAATTGCATAACGACAAAAGTTAGTCAAAGCTGTGGATCTTGTAGTTTGCACATACAATAAAGAAAAATCTTAAGCCACATTTATACATATAAATAAAAAAGGAGTATAGTTCATTCACTAAAGAAGGAAGAATTTCAAAGAACTTATTGTTGCAAACCCACAACGATTCAAGGTGGAATCGCCAACCGAAGCGAAGAGAGGCGAAGTGGAAAAGCAGAATGCTAAACTTGCGAGAGAATGGCGAGATGCTTGACTGGTCATGGCGTGAGAAAGTTAAATCATAAGGAGGTGTTGACTAGCCGCACCGCACGAGAGATAGGCGATCTGGCTTGGTGGAGCGCAACTCACCGCGGAAGAGGATGGCATCGCTGGAGGAATAGAGAGACGAGACGAGAGAGAGATCGAGAATGAGGGAGTAACAAAGAGAGAGATCGAGAATGGGTTAAACCTAGAATGAACGGCCTGATTGATTTTCAGCTATATCAGAGGATCTATATTAATCCTCAGGTTACCTGTTGGTTCTGAATGAAATCCTGTGCCTGACCTTGCCCGATTTTTTGCCTGACCTGACCTGACCCGTTACAACATCAGGCAAATCGGGTAAGGCAGTGGGTCAGACGGGTATGTGCAGGCCTATGGGTAAATGGGTATTATTGCCATCCCTAGACGTACTAAATATTTGGCCAAACAATATTGATTCCAAAGACTATTTTTTAGTTTTATTATTAACTGACCAAGCACTCTTAATAATTTACAAATTTGATAAACTGAATCGTAGAGCAAAACACACAAGTACGATTGATTAAATAAAATTGACGTATAAAGGGACTAATGACAAATTTACTAATCAGATAAGAGCATCTTTATTTCTGAAACTCTTGTAGTTTTTTCTTAAATAAATACCACATCAGTTTTAGAAATTTAATCTTTCTTTAGTTTCTAAATCTTTCATCCCTAAAACTAAAAAAACTAGAGTTTCTTAATTGCCACATCAGCAAATACTATCAATGCTGTGGAAGACCGATCAATTTTAGCCAATGATCAAGTCACGTCAGAATTTATAAGAGCATCTTCATCTCTGAAAATTGGAGTTTTTAATATGACGTGACAGTTTCTAAATGTGTTTCAGGAATGTAAATGAATTTCTTATTTAGCAATTTTGCTCCAGAATTTCTTATTTAATAATTTTGCTTTAGAGTTTATAAACTATTGCGTGGCTTAAGGGATGAAGAATTTAAAAACTAAAGAAAGATTAAATTTCTAAAACTGATGTGGCAATTATTAGAAAGTTCAAGAATTTTTAGGATGAAGCTCTAAACTCTAAACAAAGTTGCTAAATAAGAAACTCATCTACATCACTGAAACTCATTTAGAACATGTCACATCAAATTAGAAACTTCAAAATTTTCAAAAAAATAGACGCTCTAATAATAAATACAGTTAATTACACAAGACTTATAATTTACAATGTTCACACACTTTATTAAATCATCTGTAAATTTAGGAAGCCAATTTAATCAAAGACCTAAATAAAAACTTGACCTATTAGTTAAAGTTATATGGAAATAAAGCATGACAATATCAACCGTCGATCTGTGCAACTATGCTCGTAGCGTGTGCAATGACCCGTTGGGTCAGAAACCGCAATGTAACATCCTTATAACACAAATGATGAGACGATCCTCACCCCATTGCCGATCCCAGTCTTTCCATCTTCCCTCGCGCATGTGCTCTCTTCCTTCCTTCCTTCCTACGCACGGTATCCCCTTCCTCTCTCTCCTCTCTCTTCTTTTCTCTTTCCCTCTCTGTCCACACCGCCAAAAACCCTAATCGCAGCCTGGTTATTCTCTCTCTCTCGTCTTTCGACGATGCGCCATATTCTATTCCAGTAGTTATTTTTGCTGTTTCTCGCACCGAGCGACGATTTTTTCTTATTCTTTTATTATCGTGAAGAGAAGGACGCGGGGCAGGATGGGGCGGCAGAGGACGAATCTTTCCAGAGGACCAATGAGCGCCGCGACCGATGAGATGATGGTCGAATACGTGGAGGCTGAAGAGGAGGGATGCGACAGCGATTCCATGGCATTTTCTTACGTTCATGCTGCTCTCGATTCTGTTCGCATGGCAAGTTATTTTAATCCATTTTCTATGTTGATCTGATCGCATGTTTTTTCCTGTTCTTCTTAAGTTTTTTTTATGCTTGTTTATGTGATTTAAAATGTTGTATCTTGACATTTTAGTTTGATTGTGTAGGCACCAAATTTCGTGGGTTCCCAGGCCCAGGGCAAAGATGGATATGTCTGGATACTTAGTCGTGTAGACCCCTCTGCCAGATTTGGACCTAGCAAGGAGGCCAAGGAGGCTCTGTTTATGGTATTTATTATTTTGTTTTATCTAGTGTTTTTGTGATTCAATTGGGTTCAGCATGTAAAAAAATTCACAGCCATGGACTGATCTAATACAATTTTGTGCAAGATTATGCGTTTTAATGCGACATAACTTAACTGTCCATAAAATTTTGAAGAGTAGGCTTCGCCTACAATAATTTTTATTAACCAAGAAAAAGAGTACATAGAATGAGAAATAAAGAAAAAGGAAAATAACACATTAGTTACAAGCACACAAAGCTAAGTTCTACAAATAAAAGTAAAAAGACATCGTCTTGATCACCTAAACTCGTTGAAACTCCGGAAGCTTGTACCACCTGAAAGTGTCGTGTCGTCTATCCGCCGATCATGAACATATTCCATGTTGAAGAAACGGTTGTGAACTGCTATATTTTTTCTCCGGTAAACTCCTCTTTTTACTCGCCACAAATTTGTGGCAAAGATCCGATGCAAACCCGTCTAGACGAAATCAAAACAAACACGTCAAGACAACCCTTAAGTTATTCCCTGATCCTTAGATCTAACAAACAGTCTAATCTCCAAATGAGGAGTAACCATTGCAAACCGGAGCAAAGCCATGCAAATCGAAGCAAAAATTTCATTCTAACGATCTAATCCTTCATCCATCAAAAGACGAAATCAGCATCGGTGCAACAAGCCGGATTGAAAACTGTAGATCTAGTGATCATATCCCCAAATAACATAGTTAAATCCCAAATAAAAGAGGAAGAGAGAAGATTTACACATAAGCGGATCTATTTCTCCGACCGTCGGTTCGGCAACAACGGTCGTACAATGCTTCGTACAATGCTTTCATGCTAGTAACTCTAAGAAGAGAACCACAAGTCGCTAAAAAGTAAGACTTGCATTTTCCTAGGCGAACTGCCGCAGGAGCTTCTCCTGGTGGTTGTGCAAGAGGTCAAATCTGGTCCCACTATCAGATGTGAACCACCCGCTTCTCCAGCCGGCGAGGTGGTGGCTAGCGGCTGTTGGCTGTGGCGGCGAGCGACTGGGTTCTTCTTGAACCCATAAGCTCAAGATTTGGCGGTTGGATCTGGCTTCTCCTTGCCACCGACTCGATTTTTCACGCACGATCTGGCTTCTCCTTGCCACGAGCTCAGATCTGGCTTCTCCTTGTCAACGAGTCGGTTTTCCACGCACGAGAGAAAGTGAAAAAGAGAGAGGGAGGGGAGGAGGGAGGGAGAGGGAGAAGGCGGGGGAGGCCGCCTGGCCGGCGATGCGACCTCCCCGCCTAGGGTTTTCAGATTCGCGTCTTTTTTTCTCTTTTGTGTTCTTTTTTCTGTCCGAAGGTCAAAAAGTGATGAAGTTGAAAATATTCAAGCGGAGAATTATGCGGTGAAAGATCATGCAGTTACTCGAGGCAATCCTTAACTGTCCATAATTGGAACGTTGTTACCCTGCCTTGTACAGCATAAGGCCCTTGCAGTTTAATTTCTTTTTTTTTGTTGTCCAATTTTGCAGACACTATTGAAGGCATTGACTCAAGCTGTGTCGAGAATTGATCCCACCTACCATGACTCTCTTCTAAGCAATGTAAAAGAATTTTGGAAATTTTCTTATGCACTCAAAATTTCTCAGAATATTGTTGATAAATATGAACAGTATGTGAAAAAATGTACCCAAAGAATCCACATTTTTACCTTGTTCATGGACATAATGGTTAGGCAACCAATATGTCTGGCTATTTGTTATGCAGTTAGAGTTTTATGCACTTTGGTTGATATTTTCTAATTGAGGTGAAATCTAAGTAATTATTATTGTTAACTAAAGTGATTGGCTTCGCAGGTATTTGCAATGTGCACATGGTTTCTTCAGGACGATACAAGGACTGCTTTACTGGACTTGATTGCTACATTGGTATGTTAGTCATTCACGGTGGCATCATTTAACCTCTGGTATCACCAGGTGGTATGGTAACTAACTACCTATAAACCCCGATTGATAATAGTTCGCTGCAGCCTGCAAGGACTTGTATGTACCTGGTGATAGTCAGATTTTTTTTGAAGAAAGGTGATAGTCAGGTTTGACCATCACATCATAAATGATTATAGAAGGAACCAATAATCACCAGTTGATGGCTGACCAGTTGGTAAAAAAAGGAATATTACAAGTTGCTAATAAAAGAACTCTCGTTTTATACTGTACTAGTGTTTAGAATCACATGCTTGTTCCGGACAAGTTCCTGGAAGGGTGCTTGCACATGCTTGTGAGCAACTTTGTACCTCCTGAGAGGGTTCTGAGGGATGAAGCCAAATTGGTTATTATGCAGAGAAAGATTCACCGAGAATTACATGCATGTTTGCAGCATATTTTCAAATGTGTTCCTCTTGCACCCTTCAAATTATCTGATGCCTTTATTAGGACCATGCCACGACTTTCTGACTCAAAGGCTGTAAGTTTTGTACTCTCATGACTTATTCACCTTTGTGGTCATTACACTTGAGGTTAAAGTGGAGGGTTAAGTTGGGTTGATCTGAATTATGCACTAATTGGTAATTAACCAAGGCAATAGAATTGCTAATTGAAGGTTGTTGAGCAATTTGGGGTTTAATGTAACACAAGCTTTGGCTTAGTTGTGGTTTGATTGAGTAATCAAGGGTTAAATGGACAATTAGTAGTTAACTGAGGTCGGCTTCAATTTAGGCATAGTGCAGAGTAGTTTTATGCAGTCTCAATTTTCAGTTTAATGAGGATAATCTAAGCAGCTTTATTGTGCATGCATGCACTGTGGCGTTGTGTGTGTTGGTGGGAGTATGAGTGCTCCAACATCTTCGTGATTTCAATTGTTTTTAAATTGAATAAAGTATTTCTGTTATGCAGAAATTGAATGCTTTTGTTGAGTGCATGTTGGGGTTATCGAGAGAGGACATAGGTGACGTCCTTGGTGCCACTTTACTTTCAAAGGTCATCAACATGCTCTCAGATTTGGATGTAAGTTTCTTCTACGCATCATAAACTTTTATGTACATTCTACGAGAAACATCTGCATGATGCAAAATTGCATCTAATAGTTTCACTGTAGGTATAGCTATATATATACCCTGAGTCATGTAACCGGTCACCCAAATTTTAATCTATTTCTCTCAAATCAGTGAGCTTTGATTTTCCCTCAAGTCATCTTCTTCAATCGAACATGCCCCCTCCACCAAGTAGGCAAAGGATTAGAGCTATTTCTTAGCTCTACTTATGCCCCTCTCCTTCCCTCCTGACCATTACCTGTATCCGAGCCCCACATCTTTCATTTCTTTTTTCTTCTGCTTCCCTTTCCTCTCACTTCACATTAGTTTAAACTTCAAGGAAAAAGAAAACAAAGGGAAGAGAGAATTACGGATAAACAGACGAGCATTATCTGTTTGTTTACTTGATTTGAACAAAGTGAAATTTCACTGACATAAGAGGGGGAAAGTGCAAATTGAAATTCTGTTAACAATTCGAGATCTGGTGTTTACTTTAGTTACTTTACATTACGTTTATAAAATTTACATATTACTAACACCCAACCATGGAAATATAGTTATTAGAGGTGGCAAATCGGGCGGGTCGGGCGGGTTCGGGTTCGGGTCGGGCAAGTCGGGTCAGTTTGACTTCAAAAGATTATCGGGTCACGGGTCTGATCAGGTCGGGTCGGGTCGGGTCTCGGGTCATCATGCGTTGATATTTGTCGGGTTTTGGGTCTTTCGGGTTCGAGTCGGGTCGGGTTTCAATTATCTAGTTTCGGGTATTTTTCGGGTTTCGGGTCTTCCGGGTTCGGATCGGGTCGGGTTTCAATTATCTCGTTTCGGGTCTTTCGGGTCGGGCAAGTCGGGTCAGTTTGTCTTCAAAAGATTATCGGGTCACGGATCTGATCAGGTCGGGCCGATTGGGTCTCGAGTAATCATGCGTTGATATTTGTCATGCGTCATGCGGCATGCATCATGCGTCATTGGCGCAACGACGGAGAGACGTCATGCAGCGTGTAGTGTAGTAGTGGTGTCATGCAGATTGTAGGAGCGGTGCAGCGTCACACGACTTGCAGCGGCGAAGTTCATTTTAGTCAAGACATGTATAAGTACAATATTAATTGATAGGTTGATATCAGTTTGATAAGGCCAAATATTCAAACCAGAGTTTATTCAAATATTCGAATCGACGGGTAATGTGATCTCTGGTCATTTCGGGTTTCGAGTCATGTCGGTCCGGGTCGGGTCGGGTACCAGGTAATCTGATCTCGGGTCTTTTCGGGTTTCGGGTTATATCAAATCAGGTCGGGTCGGGTATCGGGTCATCTGCTGCCGGGTCTTTTCGGGTTTCGGGTCATATCAAATCAGGTCGGGTCGGGTATCGGGTCATCCGCTGTCGAGTCTTTTCGGTTTTCGGGTCATATCAAATCAGGTCGGGTCGGGTATCGGGTTATCTATTGTCGGGTCATTTTCGAGTTTCGGGTCATATTAGGCTACTCCAGGTCCGACGGATTTATCTGATCGGGTCGGGTTCTGCCTCTAATAGTTATTACATCTGTTTTCTTTTTTAGAAGGGTTCAATCACCTGCATAATGCTGCTAGCGTATAATTTCTTAATATATGACATTCACACTATGATTTAATTGGAACCAAGATCTTGGTGAAAAATCAATGTCGAAAAAATGTCAGCATAAGTGAATTTTTACTAACTTTAGGTTCCATTCAAAACGAAGATAAAATATCATAATTCGTAGGTGCATAGAAAACATGTGTATAGATGACATATGAACTTCTAATTTGATATATGAATTTTGTTGTTTGAGTTATTAAATTTGTAAAGTTGTAGGCATAGTTGAACCGATGAATGTGAAGGCATTTGAACCTTCCTTTTCTCTTCATTCTGTAGTCAGATACTGTTTTTTGTGTTTCTATTTGCCTAGGCTCTTGGTTTTCTTACTAATTTGAAATTAGATAAAAGAGTTGTCCCTTGACATTTTATGAAAGAAGTACCATCTGATTGTTTTGAAAGGTAAATATAACTTGGAATGATGTACTTCAAGAAGACCAAACCATATGCATTTTTGACATGGAGCTCGAAGATTTTGAAGATCATTTGTTACAATTTCCTGGATATGATACCAAGGTATAGAACTATGAAAGAATGATTACCTTTTGTTCTTTGTCTATCCTTGTTTGTGCATTGTATTTAAGGTTATTATTGGATATATAATATGCTTTGCTATTTCTATAGACTTTTTGTGCATCTTGTAGGTTGGTGCTCCATTTAATAATAGGGGTTTTAATAGAAATAACAATAGTGCTTTTGTGGGAAAATTGGATGGTTTGATGGTGGTTGTCTGTGAGCATCTGAACTCCCGTTTTAAAAGCGGCCATTTGCTCATGGTACATTTCTTTCTCAACTGATTAACACAATTACTATTTAGCCACCTTCTTTTACAGCTAAAATTCAAATATTTGCATGTCCTTTTTCTATTTTTAATTATTCCACTTATAATATACTTCTTGTTGCCTGATTAGAAGTTGATGTTTTAACCCAATTTTGGTTAAGGCATATTCTTCATTGCTCAGCTCCCAAACATGGCAAAATATTTATTGCATAGCTTGGCATGAGCAGTGGAACTGAAATTTGTGTTTAGGTTAAAGCATAAAGTAGAAATAATGATTTAGATATACCCCAGTTATGTGTTTAGGACTTCAGTTTGAGGCATAATTATCAGAGAAATAAACGTTTATAATAACAATCTGGTCAATTTTCTAATATTGGTTAAAATTAACATTAAGAGGTGTTAACTGGATTATAAAACAATGGCAAAATAATTATTATTAACTTTAATTTTTTTTTTTAAATATATATATTTTTACAACTGGAATGCATACTGTCTTGTGCCACTTATTGATGGCCCACTTATCTATATAACGAATAGAAATTATCTTTTACCAAATATTAGATTACTTTTCGGTCATATTTCAAATGTTAGCAAATATCAATAGATGATGGACTGGTATTGTCAGTGTCAACTTCAAAACTAATCCAGACATAACTTATTTTACATCTGTAGAAACAATTATTATTAAACTTATTTTTTTTAAAAAGAATATATATTTTTACAACTAGAACACATACTGTCTTGTGCCACCTATTGATGCCCACATATATAACAGGTAGAAATTATATTTAACCTTATTAGATTATTTTTCAGTCATATTTCAAATGTTAGCAAACATCAATAGATTGTGGATTGGTATTACTAATGTCAAGTTCAAAACTAATGCAGACATAACAATTTTTTTTTTACATCTGTAGAGGTATATTTCTATATATTTTGCATTTTTCATGTGTGTAACACACACAAAAACAATGTATCATGGCATTTATCACTAAATTTTTGTTATAATATTTTTTAGGTGCAAAATAAATTAATTAACCATTTCCCTTGTCCAACGAAGCATTTGTTGCACTGCCGGTCTTGTAATGTATTCCAATTTATTATATAATCCAAGGAAAACATTTAACATTAAGTATTACACAGACTTTTGCATAGATTTTTTTCATTACTGAACAGAAACGGCCTTAATTGCCCACCCTATGTATCTGGTATGTGCACTACTAGAACTAGCTAGTAGGAAAGTATGATCATCTTTTTGTATTTGTTTGATTGATTTATTATTAACTAAAGCAAGATTATAAAATGTTTATGGACATATTTCAGACTTCAGTGCTGAAGGTTCATAAATCCAAATTCACTAAGGTTCGAAAGTACTTATCTGTCTTTTCTTTGGAGAACGAACCACTATATATTTGCAATTGGTTGGATTTTGTTGGTCAAGTCAACCAACTTAACTACTTTTGTTAAATTCCCAAACAATACAACATAGGTAGTCCTTTCTGGATGCATGTTGGGTTCTAGTTAAACATGTTTTTTGTCAAGTCCTGAACTGGTCTTATCAGCCAAGGGAACAAGATATCCCATTTTGTATCTCCCGCTGACACTGTGTGTTAGTTTAAATTGAGTATGGTCTTGATTATGTGAACCACCAGCCTTCGTATGGTTAAATTAAACAGCTTTTAATGTGGATGGGTTATTTGGTGCAGTTTGTGATGTTTTATGCATGTTCACTGGATGAAATCTGGGGCAAAATGTTTGCTATTGATCTTGTTGAGTCCTTTCAACATCTGAGGATCCAATCTCTCGGTATGTCAATGGAATTATAATTTGAACGAGACCCTTTAATTTCCTATGATATGTCGCCATGTCAGTTTTGCCCCAAGTACAAGATCTCTAAATATAAGAGTTGCATACCTTGTAAAATTTCCTTTGTTGGTGCAGGATGAGTGCTATTTCATACCTTGCAAGCTATCTTTCCCGAGCCAAGTTCATCTCTTCCCTAGTAATTGTTTCCATATTAATAAGGTGATTTTAATCTCTTTATTTGTTTAAACATTGATTTCTCTTTTATCTTATAATCATCTAATGAAAACCTTGATTGGTGTTTTGATTATTGCAAGGCTGATCAGGAGAGAATAATTTATCCAATCCGAAGGAGAATGTTCAATCCAGGGGCCCATCAAATCTATTACTCTGCTTGTTAGGTAAAACCATACCTTTTCATATCCCGAATATTAACTAGTTTTTAGCATGCTTATCATGCTTATTTTTTCTTCAATATTATTGATGTGTTGTTTTATTGTGGTTGTGGGAGTAAGCAATAATGTACATACTCTGCTTTAGAATGAGACAGCTGCTGGATGTACCTTCCAAAGGCACTATCAAGTCATTTCTCTTTGACCTTCCTTTAGGCATCATTCTTTCGAATGGCTTGGATCCTCTCAAGGTAATTTGATTGTTGTTTGTTTTTAGTTATCTGTGGACTTGTGTTGTTAACTTGTTATATTGTCAATAAAACTTGCACATAGTTATTTGCATGCAATACCCAGATTGATTCATTTGTTTATTTTTGAACTGTTGTGGTGCGTGCTAGCTTTTTTGGTTGTGAATCATTAGCCAGTTATTAGAATCAAGATTAAATGATTGTATTACCTATGATAGGCTTGGCGAGCCAAAGTAAAAATTCAGCCAATTTTATAGAATGAAATTCAATATGGACTTTATTTCTAGCTTACCCAAAAAGGCTTTGTTGTTGTTGTATTAATCAAGTCCATCTCAAAGCTGGTACAAGACATCGTCAGACCATAATTAAAACTGCTTTATTAGGTTTTTGTTTAGTATGAGCTTAGAAAAAAAAAGTGAGCCTTAGGGCCTTCTGCATTGGGGACAAAAGTGTTGTGGGAATGGAATGCCTGCTTTTGTCCAAACCCCTTCAATTTGCATTGCAGTTCAATATTTATCAGGCAGGGGATTGTGAGGGAGACGTGAGGAATTGAAATTCCTATACTAAATAAAGTCCCACACTCCTGTAAACCCTGAAATAGAGTTCATGACTCCCAACTTTCCCCTAATCAGCCCCATATATTTCCCCTTCCACCTCTCTCCAAGGAAGACCTTATTGGGGTTGAGGCTGGATTTGTCGGCATTTAAAGGATATATCTTCAACTATCTTTTGATCCTTATGTTGTAGATCATTAAGAGAACCATCATTAGATTTGTTACTCATTGCCCCATGTTGTCCCTACTAGGTATGCTTGCCTTCAATAGTTCAGGAGTTTCTACGACAGGCGAAGGCAGCTCGTCTGTTTCATGCAGCAGTTACCTCTATTGATGAAAATGCCATTGGTTCTGAGTTATCTAAGGCTTTTGGTGGAACTCAGCAATTGGACATCTTCTTCCCATTCGACCCCTATTTATTAAAGGAATCTGGCAGGTTTGTACAATGCATTAGTTCAAAACTTATTATGTTAGTTGCCTTTTTTAATTTATTTATAGCCTAGTAACTAGTTTGATTTTCTGTTTTCTTATAATAAGGTATGCTTGGTTAAATTATTTCTACATTTCTTAACGGTGAGTTGTTGGTGCTGTAAATTACTTCAAATAGCCACAATAAGCAAATGTAATGCAATCATTTCTCGAAGCTTCAAAGTGGGGGTGGGGAATAAAGCAGTATAAATTTGCTAAAAATGAAAAAATCTTCTATTTCAGTTTGTACTAAAGAAATACCAGATGCCATCACAGCTCAGCTAATTCTTAGTGGTGCTTCATCAGTTCTGTTTTGTCACATTATTTTGGGCAGGTTCATCAGGCCTAATTTTGTGTATTGGTCAATGGTGAAGACAACATACAACAACTGCAATAGTGAGGAAGACAATGATGAAGAAGAAGAGCTTGAGGATCTTGATGCTCCAAGAATATCCTCTGGTTCAGTCGGCAGCTTTGAAGATCACTATGATGTGTACAATGATAGTGATGAAGAAGGTGATGTCCTAGAATGTTCCTTGAATAAGATATCTGTAACACCTAAGCAGACCTTTAATCTGCAAATGCCAGCGCAGATTCGACCCTCTGTAAGCCCTCCTATGTGAATTATCTCCATGGCTAAGGTCCATATTTTTTGTAGGGGTTTTAGTTTTATAACTTTTAGAGCTCTATTAGATTTATAATCTTTTTCTTGGTAGTTTTTTAAGGGCTTGGGGGTTTGTAATATTATAGAGCGTTTGGCAAATCAAGCAACAGTGACAGAAGTGTAGTTTAAATAGAACAGTGCCGTTTTTGGAAGAATGACAGAAGGGTGATATTTTCGGTTATTCAGAACAGTGATTGAAAATATTGTTTGGCAGTTGTAATAGTGACATGTTGATAGATAATAATATGATAATATAATAATAATAGCAATAATAAAATAACATGACAATACTTATGGTATAAGGTAATGTTGACTTGGGATTTCAGTATTGTATGATTCACGATACGAATCATACGATACGAGTCGAGTCTGATACTTGGTGAGACGTATCGTGGCTTTGTATCGGGCGACAACAGAATCGCTGGAATCGCCGCAATTCGGTGGAGCGATTCACGATTCGATAAGAATCGTGCGAGTCGACGATACACAACCGACCAATCAGACGATTTCCCTCGTGATTAAATCGTCGCTTCAATTCCTTCGCTGCCTTCTCTGGCTTGCTGTAATTTTAAGAGCAGTCCATCACCTCCTTCCTCCAGCAAGTACTCTTTCTAATTACTGTCTTCAATTTTTGAGGTACTTTCCTCTTTCTAATTACCGTCTTCAATTCAAACTTCACTGTTTCTTCCACAGCAAGTGACTTACTTCTATATTTCTAACTGATTATTTAGTCTCATGTTCTTAAAATGCCATAATTCCATGTTAGGATAAAAAGCTTAGAAACATAGAAGATTTAATTTGTTCTGTTTTGCTAGGGGTATAGGCAAGGACTAAATCGTTCATCTTTTCTCTCTCGCAATTTTGCTGCTAAAGGAGGTAAACAAGAACCTTATTGTCACCTTTTGTTTCTAATTTCTGTTTTGGCAGTGGCATCAGAGTATTTGAAATGGTAATATGATATGCAGCACATCTAGTTGGTGCAGTAAAAAAGAATGCATTCAATGGAATATTTAAAAAGAATTTCTATTCACTTAGGAAGCTATGTGTCCAAATCTAAGTCTGTGATAAAAAAAAACTAGGTTAATAGCATTCATGAGCACCTTATTTGGTACAATGAGAACATAACCTAGGGGATCATCTGATCATCTGATCAATCATTTATATTTTGTAAAAGTCTCACAGAGTTATGCCAAATTTAGTGAGCACCATCTCTTAGAATATCATCATGTTTCAAGTCTGAAGAGTTAATGTTATCCACAGTAAAGCAGTAAGCCAATCTTTAAGAATTTATGATGATATGGAGGATGGATTATTCAAGTCAGTGATCATTTTTTTCATCTTGTACTCTCTATAGTCTGTAGTTAAAATGGTAGGAAGAAAGGGAACGTCACGTAAGGATGCTTGTTGGTCGCATTGCACTAGTATTGGTGATAGATTGCATGTACGATGCAATTATTGTCAAAAAAAATGTGGGGAGGTGTGAATAGAATGAAATGTGTTGCTAGTTTTATTACTTGATTTTGAAAAAATTTAGCGTATCTTAAACGATTCGATACAATTCACGATTCACGATTCATTTTGCGATTCGAAATCATTGATGTTGATAATTATGGTTCTAATAATAATAATAACAACAACAACAACAATCATAATAATAACAGCAACAACAACAACAACAACAACAATAATTTATTTCACTCTTTTCTCTAGTTTACTTATGATAGATTTACTAATTGTAGATTAGGTAGAGTGATGATTGCTGCTGTAACGGGGTCATTTTTTTTTTCATTCGCTCTTGTGATTTTGTTTTAATTTGTGTATGTATGTGACATTCAAAGTGATGGTATGTGATCAGATAATATTGTTATTTATGTTGTTGTATTATTGTTGATATATTCATTTTTATTTATAAGTTCTCTGTACACACGCTCAGATAGCGAATCAATCATTTCGTTCAGCTATACTATTTTGGAGTGTGATAAAGATGTTCATAATTTTTTTTGGTGGATGAATAGTTCTCATTTATCATTTCCCCTATTAGCCAGATAGGTTTAATAGTGAGGCTACGGTGTTTCGAGAAATACAAAATTTCTTGTACTTCGCTTGCATATTTCGAATTTTAATGTTCAAATGATCAATTCAAACCGTTGAACATGATCTCTATGTTGAAATCTCTTTGGAAATTAAATTTTACATTTTTTAGAATTTATTTGTTAATTTTTAGAGAGGTGAAAAATCACTTATAAATAATGGTTCAGAAATCGTTAAATCAACAATTTTTCTATCTATCTATTAAAAAATAAAAAATTAAGATTGAACTATTAATCTAGTGTATTTTATTTTATGTACTTAAGTTTTTATTTTAGTTTTTTTAATAAATATTATTTTTTTTGAAATGAAGTTCAAAAAATTTTATATAAGAGATTTCATTACTAACTCCGCCTATGATTTACATAGCCGGTTTCAAATCCAGAAAGGACGAGGGTTGTGATAAAATCGTATCCTCTGCACACAGTTAATCTAGACAGTTGAATTAAAGATCAATAGATCACGCGCAAAAGATTTCGGTTCAAGTTGTGATAGACTTGGCGAGTCAACGTAAAAATTTAGCCAATCTTTTAAAAATGAAATTCAATATAGACTTCATTTCTAGCACACTCCACTTCTTGTTGTTTGAGAGATTTCATTAGTCTCGTATTTATTACATTTGACATGCTTTTAGCGAAATTTGAACATGCGTTTTTTAGAAATGCGAGATCCAATACCAATTTTGATAGACCTAATACTATTTTTGTTAGACATTAAGAAAAATAATTCTTATTTTTATAAGAACTTTGATCCAGCATTAAATTTTTTAGACAAAAACTTAGGTGCATCATTCTAGGTGCTTCCTAGGTACTTCAATTAATTCGTACTATTTGATTGAAATGTATGGTGCGAATCTCAATGCATTTGAATGGTACGGATTGATTGGAGTACCTAAGGAGCATCTAGAATGGTGCACCTGAGTTTTTGCCATTTTTTAAGGTGTTCATTATTATTTTTTCACAATAATTTTTGCTCTCAGTAGAATTTAATCCCCAACATCTTCCTTGAAAGATTCGTTAGAAAGCGGAAAAAAAAAGTAATTCTAATGTAGTATCTCGATGTTTTCCTTATATTAAGGAGTGCATCAGAGATTTTGACAATATCACAGTATTTTCACTATTTTCAGAAGAAAAAAGAGAAAAAGAAAAAAAATCAACAAAACAACAAAACAACAAAACAACCCCTCCAGGGTTATCAGGAACCGGAGACGATAAAAACCGCGGATTGGGGGAAATTTTCATTTATAAAACAAACTTTTTTAACAGATAAAATCAAAGATATCTAAAAATTTCACAGAAGACCAAGAGCGCAATCTGTAAAAAGAAATTCTCTGGCCCTCTATGCAAACTTTTTTATAGAACAAACTTTTTTAAGAGTCAGTTCGCCATATCTGTAAAAACAAAATTCTCTGGCCCTCTATGCAAAAATTCCGATCAGGGGTTTCGCTGCTTTCCCGTTTCCAGTTTCGTGCCCACCGTGAGTCCGTGACACCGTCAATCCAAAAGGGCCAAAACCACTTGCTCTCCCAGCTCCTGTTTCTTTTGAATCTCGAAGCAATTTCTACTTCTACCTTCGCGCTGTCTACTAACGAGGTTTCTCCATGGCGACTTCTCTCTTGTCAAGGGCTTTCACTGCCCTGCGCCCGATCCGATCATCGTTTCACCACTTGCGCGAACCTTCTAGAAGCTTCCTCTCCGTTAGTTACGCCTCAAAGGAAACTCCCCTTCTCTTCTTCACCATTGTCGCTTTTCTCTTCCCCTCCTCGGTCTCTGTCTAACGATATCTTTCTAGCCCCTAATTATCTTCTGTTTCGATCTCTTAGCTGATTGGTATTTATCTTTCTCTGTGTATCTCTCCTTTTAATTTTTCAGATTAGAGCTAACTATGTAGGCGAGAATGTGAACTGCAACCAGTTTTCTGTGCCGTCGACCCGATTCGGGATATGTAATTCAACAGCAGCTTCTGGATTGGGTGTGGCCGCATCTTCTGGTCTTCATTCTCTGGCGACTAGCGATCCTGTTGTCTCTGCCGATTGGTTACATGCTAATTTGAAAGAACCTGATGTGAAGGTGATTTATTGGGGTTAACAATTCTTCTTTAAATATTTCTGTTTATATTTGTCTGCGTGTCTTTATCAGAAGGACATTTTTATAGCATTCTACTTTTGTTGTTCCTGCTCCAGATTTTATATTAAGTTACTTGAACTTTAGCAACCAACGATTAAAGAGTATACGTTTTGTATTTAGGTGCTTGATGCATCTTGGTACATGCCAGGGGAGCAAAGGAACCCACTTCAAGAGTATCAGGTTTGATTTTTGTGTGAAATGTAGTTCAAAGTTTTGGGTTTTATGTAACTAGGTTCTTTTTACTGCCAGTTATACATGGTTAATATGTGCCGAACATTCACACCTCTATTTATCCATAGAAAAGCTTGCAAGATAATTTTTTGAAAATGTTTGGCATGGTCATTAATTTCTTTTTAACATGAGCAGGTGGCACACATTCCAGGTGCATTATTCTTCGATGTGGATGGAATTTCAGACAGAACATCAGATGTGAGTACCTAGTAACCTTTTCTGTTTGATGTTTTTCTCTCCAGTAAATTTGCACCAAGCTATCCAGCAGAGGGTCATAAAAACAGTAGCAGTTTGATGGTGTTTATTATCCTCTGTTGTTCATTTCAAGCCAACTTAAACAAAATGTATTGATGTCAATAATCCAGTCATATGCAATTAGACCATAAAGTATCTTAGTTTATCCTCAGTCTAATCTAGCTTGGCATATTCTTAGTTGGCCTCCGTTCTGTTTTTTTCTGAACGCATCAACTGATGAGAAGGAATACTTGGTCTAGAGTAAAATAAAGTTGGTCAGAAGTATTGAAGACAGCACTTCTAGAATATCTCTTTACAATACCTTTTACTTGTTGGAATAAAGAATGGTGTTGTAGTTAATTTTGGTCTTACTTCTCACATGTTACCTTTATTTGAAATAGCTCCCACACATGTTGCCGTCTGAAGAAGCATTTTCAGCAGCTGTTTCAGCGTTTGGCATATACAATAAGGATGGCATCATTGTTTATGATGGCAAGGGTATTTTCAGTGCCGCTCGTGTTTGGTGGTATATAGTCTTTTTTCCCTATGTAATTTTCACCTGTTGTTTGCTTATTGCAAACTACACCCAACAGTTCTTATATGTGCATCCATCAATAACTTTACACACTGCATGATAATTTTACCCCTTGCCTTTAGCGGGCTCCCCCGCAACCCGATCAGGTGCTTTGGGAATTTGATTGTGTTGTTTCCTTCTTTAATATAAAGTTAAAATTCAGCCCTCTATAATTAGTAGTAACCTGCTTACAATATATATTTGCTTGGACTGACTTCAGTTCAGTTTGTGGAAGAAATATGTTAACATACTAGTAGGTTGTTTTCTGAGATAAAAATAGCTACTGTTGTAGTTATTAATTTCAATTTATGAGACTGGGCTGGAAATTATTTTTAATGAGCATTTAACAAAATCTGATAATATACATGGTTGTTTTCAATTCACTGCATATGCTTTCATTTTCTGGGAAAACGACAGGATGTTTAGGGTTTTTGGGCATGACAGAGTATGGGTGTTGGATGGAGGTCTACCTCAGTGGCGCGCCTCTGGGTATGATGTTGAATCCAGTGCTTCTAGCGATGCTATTTTGAAGGCCAATGCTGCCAGAGAAGCAGTCGAGAATGTCTACAATGGCCAGACTGTATGTTTCAAAAATTTGTATAGATCTTTTACCCAATATTACTTTACCATGGAATAATGGAGATGTGGCTACAAAAATGTGGTGCTATCCCATGCAGAGCTCAACAGACGATTAGATACTTTTGCTTCATTGAATCAGTTACTATTGTATAATTTCTACAATTGACGGGCTTATGAATTTTTTTTTCTCTAAAGGTGGGGCCTACTATATTTGAAGCAAAGTTACAGCCTCATCTCCTGTGGAACTTAGATCAGGTATGTTGTGTGAATACAGTTAGCTTAATATTTGTTGGTTGTCATTTTCATTCTTTTATGTGTTTTTGAACAGCAGCTCATATGCTAGAATTCATGATCATAGGCAAGGTTACAGAATAGAGAAAATTGTGATAATGGTTTATTATGAATTTCAGGTTAAAGAAAACATGGACTTCCAGTCTCATCAACACATAGATGGCCGCTCCAAAGCTAGGTAATTTTCCCTTTTTAAATTATCTTGCAGAATCCTGGGACATGAAAAATTCGATGAAATGAGATATGTATAATTTATACTTGTCGCCTTAATCTGAGGTTTACTTCTTGTATACTAAATTGTTGTCTTGAAACAGTAGTTGTTGATGGCTTACATGTATTGACATGTTTCATCTATGACCTTTTACTTGGGCGCTTTTAGGAAGTAGAACATATCAATTTTGTTTGCTTAAATGTTTTTGTTTGATTTCTCATATGACACTACTGCGTAGTTATTATGGTGTAACACCAGCTGATTCTTTCTTTCTTTCTTCTTTATTTAGGTTTGATGGTGTGGCTCCAGAACCAAGGAAGGGACTACGATCAGGCCACATACCCAACAGCAAATGTGTTCCTTTCACTCAGGCAACTTCATGTTCAACCTTAAAACAAAATTTTTCCCCTTTTTGTACATTAATCTGCCGACAAGTTAATGCAGTTTTCTATAACCAATTTGCCAGTTCAAACCTTATTTCTCTTTCCTTCTCCATGCTTTTCTCGATCAACTTGTTGAATAAGCTTTGTGTGGTAGTTTAGTGGTCTCATACATGTACATTTTAGTATTCCTTATGCTGAGTTGTATTATTTTTCTTGCAGATGCTGGATAGCTCACAGATGCTATTACCTGCAAGTGAACTACGTAAAAAGTTTGAGGATGCAGGTTAGTGACAGTCTCATAATTCCATTCCACCCAACATTTTTTTTATGAATGAATATGAAATATCATGTACAGCTGTTGACCTTTCTTCCTCCAGTTCTTTTTAGACAATAGAGGAAAGTTTTGGTCACACTTTAACATCTTGGTACACTTTAATACCTTGGCTGGATGTAGCATCCATAAACTATAAAGACACTTGCATTGTTAGCATCCAAAGGAGATCCATGGAAAATGGCTAGGGAAATTAAAAAAAAAAAATCTAGATCCAGATGTTACTCTATGCAAGCAAGAATCCTGAGCATCCAGTAAAAAAATGTAGATATCAAAATGTGACAAAAAATTGCTTTAGTTTTGATATTTTTATACGCTTTTGCATAAGGAAAAAAAGTCTCTCCATTATGAACAAAAGATAAAGTTGAGATATATTTATTTACTTTTGTAGTGTGTTAGACGCATGTGAGTGGTGGTCTCATGTTTATTACGAGGAATTTGTGTCATAGATGCGCAATGTAGTGATAATTTCCATGTTTAATAGGGCACCTAAGTTGCATTCCTTTTATGCTGGGTCTTAATTCCACATTTAGGAGCTTGTTTATTTGCCCAAATCTTTCATATAAATGGACTCATGTGTGGACCCAATGCCACTGAAACATTGATAGTTGCTGATATTAGAAAACCATTTACTTATTGTTATGCATCTTGATTTAATGCTTTTTCCAAGCAAGTATTTGAGGTAAACATTTGAAGTATATAATTTTGCCTGTGAAATCTGATACACTAGGTATCTCTTTGGATCGCCCGCTGGTGGCTTCTTGTGGAACTGGTGTCACTGCTTGCACTGTTGCTTTGGTAAAAGATTTGAACGATGGCAAAACATAAAAAACATTATACTCATCTTTATGATAACAACTGTATTCTCCTTTAGAACTATTAACAAGTTGCCGGTCACGCATTGTAGGGTCTTCACCGGCTTGGAAAGACTGATGTGCCGATATATGATGGATCATGGACTGAGTGGGCTGCCTGTGAGGACACCCCTTGTGTTGCTGTAGATACCGCTTAGGTTTTGCATTGGTCGTGTTCCTCTTATATATTTTTGAGAGGTTAAGTAAATCATCAAGGGATGATGTGTACGTTGTACATGAGTGTGGACTGGACAAGACAGGCGAAGTAATTAGGTTTTGTTCATGTTTTTTTTTTTCCCTTTAAAACAAACCAATAAAGGCTCTGTTTACCTTGTCAATAAGAAATTGAACCAAAATTATGATTAATCACCTTCTTATGCAAAATAAAATTGATACTTTCTTTGTAGATTTCAATTTTTTTAACTGTAATGGCGTTAACATAATCTGCTTTCAAGTTCCTTTCTAATTAAATGAGCAGTGAGGCCAAGTCGACGGTTGAAAACTTTACATAGTTCTTTATTGCAGTTTAGCTAGCAACATGATATGTCATGACGCATCTGCTAATTAAGAAAAAAACACTTGCAATCTATAAAAAATAAGACAAGTGCGAGCAACGTTCTGTGTAGCAAGTTGGAAAAAGATTCACTCGGTGTGACCTTGGGTCCACACTTGACTCCATTATATGAAGATTTCGGCTGTCTCTGTGGTCGAACTAAATTTTTATTTATTTATTATTCATAAGTTTATAATATACATTTACAAAATGGAAAATAAACTTGAAAATTCTCTTCAAAATAGTTTCTGACAGAATATGAACTTCAGATCTCTCTCATGAAATCTGTACCTCACCCCTACACGATAGAACTTGACAGTCGAACTAATTTTCTTATTGGCGGTTAGGCACATGAGCACTTGGAAATGCATCCAACCCCATATGCCGAAAGGCGGAAGCATCTTTTCTGAGCAGTAGTACTTTTTTTCCCAGGGAAGCAGTTGTACTCTATTCTGAGTGAAGTTCGCTGGTTTAAATCTTTCAGATCAAATGTATAGCTGATATTATCGAACCGTAGGCTCTAGTGTATTTTTTTTACATAGAGAGGTGTCAGTGACGGAGCTTAAGCATATTTAAAGAAGAGATCTACTCGGGTTCAAAAAATAAAGTATGTATATAATATCTAAAAAGCTACAGTCTCTAAGAGATGAATTTTCTTTTACAGTGATGTCACCTCTCTATGATTCAAATTTAAACTGAGAAGTGACATTTCTATGATTCAAATTTAAATTTGACTCAAAAAATATATACTATAGTGCATATTTTTATATTTAAGAGGGCAACATGACCCACTTTGGACAGAGCTAAACTCCGTCGCTGAGGGATGCACTCTTCGTCTAGATCGTCCGATCTAATTTCAACTCTCTTGATTTAATAATTCAAAAACCTTCTGCAGTATATCGTGAAAGATATGCTGGAATTGTGAGAATTTCGTGATTGCACGATATAAGAGAGGTTAGTTGCTGGTTATTTGGCTGGCTAAAACTAAGTGTTGATGCTCAAATTAATTGGAAAAATGATGATAGCAACAAGGATAATTTTGAAACATTCACTTTTTGAAAAAGATAGTTTTAAGAAATTCTTTTTTTTCTCTTTTTTTTTCCAGAACTCAGCAATGACTGCTAATAGTCTCTCTTTTTCTTGAAATCTTGACAGGCGCTGTATAATTATATTAAACAAAAACTAAATTGCATCCATTATTCCACTAACACTAACCACACACACTCTCTCTGTCTCTATTTCCAATAACAACAGTATAAAACTGTTCTACCATAGGTTATTATATATTTGAATAGTAAATTTCATATTATATTGTATTTTTTTTATCAAACTGGTAATTTTTTATTATCTAACAAGTTGTAACAGGAACTCTTTAACAAACTTTGTCATCATCTAGAAGACTAGAAGAATCCGACATAACATGTTACGAAAAACTTATATTAAAGGAAAATTTTACCTAAAGCCATTAAACTATGCACTGTTTGCATGCGTACGCCATTTTTTCTATTGTGTTTCAAAATCATCACTTAACTCGTTTTGTTCCACTACTAAAATGAACATGCCCCTCTAGAAATTAAAACTATTATGGGACCAGGTAAATGCACTATATATTCCACGTGTTTGTTGGGTGGTGGGGTCGTTGCCTGTTGGGTAGAATTCACATCTTTTAAAATGGTCAACAACAGTGGACTTTTCTGTATTCTCATCGTTGCTACAACGATCAGATTGTTCGCACAGTGATTTTGCTACAACACCAACAAATTTACAGCGTAACAGTACTACCCGCTGACCATTTCGAAACCTGCATTATTTCGAGAGATACGGATTCCGTTGGGTAGCCATGACATGTAATGTTTGAAAATATAAATGTTTAGTTATATCTGTCAAAGAAAAGAAGGGGACTGGACACAGGGATCCACCTTTAATTAATTACTATTTAGTGAAAAATATCCATTAATACATACTGGTATACATACTATAGTACCAACTACCAACAACGAACTGAAGATACATATTCACCGTTGAAGAAGAATGCCATGTGAAAGAATCAAACTCTAGTTAATAAATAATAGGTTGATCCCTGTTGTCATTTGCTAGCAATGTACCACCAAAAAATAGCTAACGGCCTAGAGCCAGCATGCATCACTGCCAGTGGCGGATTCAGAATTCTCGTCAGCGAGTTCAAGATTTACGGTTTTTTTCGAGGGGTTCGAAATGGTAGTTATTTTTAAAATAATTTATCTTATATGGTTATTTGTACAAAATTTTCAAATATATGGTCATTTTTGAAAAAAAATCCAGAAAAGTTCAGCTGTACTTCCTGAGTGCATGTGGCTCCGCCACTGATCACTGTACCAATAATGTGAAATTGTGAACTTTGATCCTACTAATTAATTCATTACTCTGGCCTCTGGGCCTCTGGCACAGGTGTAGCCGAGCGGTCTCCGAATCCGTTGCTCGTCAAAATAGGCGAGCAAGATCCTGCTTGCTCGATCGAAGGACTCGAGAGATCAATTGCACAAATTTTGAGAAAGATAGACTTTTAGATCAGAAAAAGGATGATCTTTGAATCCGGCAAGCAGCATCCTACTCGCAAGTTTAACAAGCAACGGAGTTCATTCTAATCAGGCGGGTCTCAACCCTTCACTCTTAATCCTCCAAACAAGAGTAGATTAAGGTGGAATATATAAGTCGATTAAATATTTATTTTAGTTCACTATTAACATGAAGTAAAATTATTCCACCTTATTCGGATTCATATACCCCCTTTTGATATATTCAATTATGAATAATAACTTACTATAGGTCTTATAAATTCGTGATAAATTCACTAGAAGAATAAAGGGATTTACCAAAAACCTCTTTGATAAATTGCGTGTCCTTAGAAAATAAGGACTATATTCTCTTGAAAATTAAAATTATATTATGATGTGGATATTAGAATTATTGAGATCTTAAAATTAAAATTATAACATACCACATAAATGAATAATTTTAATGTACATTGACATGGAGCCATAGCAATGGCCTATGAGAAAAAAAAAATATGAGCAGAAGTTCTGTTACTTTTGTTATTTACTTTTTTTTTTTAAATATCACTTGCTAAATTTGAACCTTCGTATTTATGAAAATTTGAATTTATAATTTCAATAAAGTCATTCTAGTTATTTACCACTTGAGCTATTATGTCATTTTAAAAAAAAAATTAAATGTGACAAAAAAAATGCAGTTTGCGTGTTCATAATTTTTAGAAAAAGACTTTCTTTCAAGCTAAGTTTCTTGCAAGTAATTAATATGTTCAAATTTTTCTGTAATGGAAGTGAGAAATCTCCATAAAGTTTTGAAATTCCTCTTTATTTGTGGCCTTAAAAAGTTACATATGCATGCAATAATATATTTTTCTAATATGGATGAAACGTCATAAAAATCCTAATAAAATTTAGGATAACGTTTTGTAGATACCACATTTGATATCAACTATTGATATCGATTTTATTATGCATCTTTATTTGAATTATCATGCATATTATTTGAGTTATTATGAATGTTTGAAATTTTAGTCGGGCTTAATTAATTTTTTTGGAAAAAAAATGGAAAACAAGTTGTTGGAGATGTAGAAATTCAGACTCACGTAATTTATTTTTTTCGAAATAAATCATTTGCTAACAGGCGCCTAGAATATATTTCTAACATGAAATTCATACATTATTTGTTCCACGTGAAATAGTCCAAAAAAAAAAAAAAAGAATCTTACAAGCATCAGTATCCGAAATATACGGATTTTTGTTTCAATTGAGGCGCCGTCAGTAGATTAAGGATTTTAATATTTGTTTACAGATAATTTATCAAACTTTCTGTATTTGTTCAAATAATTAAGTTGCAATGTGCAAACCTTCAAAGCTTTAATTAATAATCAAAATAATCAAACCACATGGTATTTTGAAGAACACAGCGCATCACAGTCAAGATAAAGCTGATTAAATTGAAAAACGAACAAGGATTGTATTAATTTCAGGTGGGTCCCACCAACTGTTGCCAGCAAATTAATTTTTTTTTTAATTAGCAAATCACGTCTCTCATGTCAGGACTTCCAAACAGGGGTCCGAATCTCCTGCTCGTAAAAATTTCTGCTTGTTTTCTGTTTGTCTCGATTCGATCGTCACAAATCGATCGATCGTTACGGACGGCTATGATTTGATTCAGAGGGCAGATGCTTTGGCTGTTAGATGAGTTTTGAACGGTCCAGATCGAAACAAGCAGAGATTTTACGAGCAGCAGATCCGGTTCCTCCAAACAGCTATTGATTTGATAACGGTCCGGTTAAATCTGTCCGGATCACGAATTCGGACGGGTCAAAAGTTAGAACGGGTCACAAATTAACACGGATTCAAATAAGTCGATTTTTTTTTTTAGTGACCATCAGACCGACGGGATGTTTGATTATTCGGATTAGGATAGAGTTTTTTGGGAATTAATATTCGGTAAAGTATTTCGTAATACGAAATATCTATTTAATGATTCAAATTAAATCGAAATTTAAACATGCAAATTTCGATGTAATATAAATTATTGAATAATTATTTCATATTACGAAATACGTCATCGAATATGAATTCGTTTTACGGATCATAAGCAATAGATGCAGTAGTAAGTTTGTTTTACTTGCTTGCTTAGTTGTTTTATTTCTTTTTGTGATAACGCTCATAGGCTATTAGTTCAACAACATATTAAGTCTATGTATCCGACCCCATCATAAAAATTCCTACATGTATCTATATGCAATTAAATTTGATGGTAAGTATACTTAATCAATTCACACAACAACAAAAAGACTATAAATTAAATTTTGAATTATTATGTCAACTCAATATTTATTAAATTCCAAGTCCAATTTTAATTCATGATCTTACCACTTAAACCAATAATATTTTCTTAAGTAATTCGGCTCTTTTTAGTAATATAAAATAATATTTATTTTTTAAACAATAATATTCTAAGTCACGGATTGGCGCGGACGGTTCGGATAGGAACGAATTTATTCCAGTTCAAAATAGCACAAATCACGAGTTATCACGGTTCAAAAACGATCTATTTTCTCAACCTTCGACTCAAATTATTGCTAGAACCGAACAGATCATGGGTTTTCTTCCTCGGTTCGGATCGGGCCGGATTGGACCAAACCACCAGCTCTTCGAAATTAAGAATTTCTCCTTTCTTTTGAACTATGTAATGATAATCACATACAAAAAAAAAATATTTGGTTGTCGTCTAATAGAAGCATAATCATATTAGAAAAAATAAAATAAAAATAATAGCTAAAAGAATAAATGTCAGTACTAACGAAAAGTTCTTATATGAAAATAATAATCTAATATGATTATATGAGGTTGTATCACAAACTTATAAATTAGTTGGTGTATCAAATCTTTTTGTCATGTTTTATTTATAATGTACGTAGGGAATATATTGTTGGGTGCAATTTAAATTTAAATTAGATAGAGCCAAAATTAATAAGATCCTAATTGAACAATTGCTTGTTTATGTGTGTAAGATCTAAGGTAATAAAAATAGCAGAAGCGTTTACTTGACATCATGTGTTGATTTTGACTGCCTCTCAAGCAGTATCACTAGACGTGGCTCTATGCTATTATTTTTATTTAGCCTCGAACCGATCGCTTACGAGTCATTACAAGAAGACACGTATGCTCTTTTCTTTTCGTCCAACTCACTAATGAAAGTTGATGTATTTATCTTTAATTGAGAGAACAAAATATAGCCTAAGTGCAACACTTACACATCTAACATATTCGTATTCCTCGGAGATCCAATGCTTAAACACTAGTGCATTTAGTATCTTGAAAAGATCCCACAATTATGATAAGATCATTTATCTTATTGACATCTTATCATATCTTCTTGAGGTCTTAGAAAGATTCAATATATGTTTAGATCTTAGTAATATATTGTCATCTTTAAAGATCATGACATCCTTCTCGAAATCTTATTAAGATTCCGTAATCTATAAAAAGTTATGACATGATTCATGAGATCTTTATACTAGTATTAATTAAATTAATTATATAATTGGTCAATTAATAATTATAATTAATTCACTTTAATTTTGTATGTATTCGTATTCAAAACTTAGTGAAATATGTATTATGTTATTTCTTCATTAATCAAAATTATATGAGATATATCATATTACTCAATATAATATTAGTGATAATACTTGATATAATAATCACTTAATGCGTAATTCATAAATTTTATTTATTAAAATTGACGTCTCAATTTCAACATATATTACATATATTATGATGTGGATATTATTTATACTGCAGGGAATATATCACATATATTATGATGTGGATACTATCATACTAATATTATTGAATCACGTATCAATTTAGTGTGTGTGAGCATATATATATATATATATATATATATATATATATATATATATATATATATATATATATATATATATATATATATATATCATTATATATCATTATACGCTAATTAAAATATTTTTTCGATATTTTATCTTTCAATATTGCCATGATATAGACGGTAATGTGAATTTATGTAAATTTATTATTGATAAATCACTAGGCTTGATTTGGAAGAAAACATGTTTAAGAATTGGGAGCTGATACGTAGATATTACATTTGATATCGACTATCGATAACTATGTTATTACGTACATTTAGTTGAGTTATTATGCAAATTATTTGAGTTATTATTCATGTTATTTTTTGTACTGAAATAATTATGCATGTTATTTTTTGTACTGAAATAGTTATTCATGCTATTTAAGTTATTATGCACATTATTTTATTAACATGCATAATATTTTTTTAATCCAAAAATAACATTAAATAATATGTACAATAACTCAAAACGTGATATGTACGGAACATTATCCTTAAGAATTAATATGATGCTTTTAAATTTAAGATCAAAGGTAAAATAGAAATACTGTTATAAGTTTATTTGTGTAATTCACTCTTTGCTTTTCGCCATGCTATGTGCATGACATTTTGGCGATGGTTATCAATCTCTTATAAAGTTTTAGCCGCATTTTTGTTTGTTTGTTTTTTTTTCTCTCAGTCAGAGTCAGACCAGCAGCATTGACTATATCAAAGGAATCAAAGGATGAACCATACATCGATTGATTATAATTAGCCGCATTTACTTGATTACTTCCCTCTTTTTCTTTTTAATTACGATACAACAGCGGTGTCATTTAATTACTAATTAACCAGACATCGGTATGCAAAGGCAACTATGCATTAATTAATGCATGCATGTGGAACAGTGGGTGATGTGATTTTTTTTTAGTCTAAGCTATGACATTACACCACGTGACATGTCACGTGATAAGCTTGTAATGTGAGCGATTGGGAAGTAAATATGGGTCCCTCCACTCATCTTGCATAAATAAGAGATGCGTTTTCTTAAAGTGCGAAATAAGAGAGGCGTTTTCTTGAAGATGAAAGAAAATTAGAAACATAATAAAAGAAAAAAAAAATGAGAAGACAATTACTATTTCTACATAATGAACTTCTTCAATATTATATTTATGTATTTCTGAAATTGTAATGCGATTTTGAATGATAATGTACTTATGTTGAGTTATTTTATATTGTCGTTTGTAAAAGCATATAATGTTTTTCTAGTGGAAAAATAATAAGTTTTGAAATGTCGAACTCATAAAAAATAAATTTGATTCTTCAAAGTTTTATTTCACTAACTCGAACTTATTTTTTATTAAAAAAATCAAGTTTTAAATTCTATCCACCCTTTTTCTTCTTCCCTAATAATAAATGCTTGTAGTAATTGTTAAAACTAGAACCAAATGGCATCATCTAAAAGATATTCCAGGTGTTAATTTCTTCTTGTCTTCCACATCTCTTTCTTTTGTAGCATTGTTCAAACTCCTGTAATAATGTAGAATGACATTAATAATAAATTATAATATCTTTTAATTGTTTTGCAATTAGAATATCATTCGATGTTCTCCTGTTGTAACATTGTTCAAACTCTTGTAATGTTGTAGAATGACGTTAGTAATAAATTAGAGACGAAATTTTACGTATATTCTTCAAAAACTTCAAATTACATATTTCTCATCTAAATTTGGATATTACGTATTTTTCCTCCGAAATTACAAAAAACTCACAAAGTTACTCATTTATTATTTTTTATATTAAAACTCATTTTAAATGTATAAAATATTCATTTTATCTTTCATTATAAGCACTAAAAAATATAGCTTATTTAATAAAAAAATGTTGGTCTTATGTATGACCGGTTTCTGAGGACAAATTAGTCATTTTGTACTCGTGACATATATCTGATGACATGTAGGTATACTATTTTATAAGTATCAAAAGTAGATAAATGAATAGTTTGCTATCGAAAATCGATCAAATACCACACTGATATTTATATTAAACAAGCAACATTTACTTATATTTTTAATTAAGGATAACATGGGTATACTTTAATGTCACCTAGTATACATCAGGAGTACAAAGTGACTAATTTGTTCTCACAAACCGATCAAATATAATATCGATATTTTTCTTTGAACAAGTTACATTTTTTTAATGCTTTC
>CAXKVX010005181.1:0-61363 GCA_964058865.1 Eleocharis quinqueflora
AGTAAATATTATCAATATCATGAGAGACGGATCAATTTTAGCCAATGAGTAAGTTATGTCAGCAATTTATAAACTCTAAAGCATAATTGCTAAATAAGAAACTCTTGAGCACAATTTCTAAATAAAAAACTCATCTACATCCTTGAAACTCATTTAGAAACTACCACGTCATATTGAAAACTCCAAGAGTTGGATGGAGATGCTCTAACTTTCTACATATGAGTCTAAATTATATGTCATTTCGTGTTTTAAAAAGTATTTTAGCATATTCTTTATATCGCATATAATTTCTTTTATTATTGTTACTTGTTGGAATTAATTCCAGCACTGGAATTATTATTTAACTACGATTAGTTGGTGCCATTAATCATGATGATATGGTGCCAACATAAGTTAGAAAATTTGAAAGTTCAAACAATTGATTTCGATCGTTAAACGTAATTTTTATATTAAAATATGTTTGAGGACCGAATTTTTTTTTTTTTTACTACTTTTAATAGAGGTGAAAAATCATTCATGTCATATGAATAAAAAATATAACCAATTTTTCGCCTATTTTATTAAATAGTAAAAAGGTCTAAAAAATATAAAATTCGATCTACAATGAGATTTTAACATTAAAATCACGTTTACCAATTTGATTCAATCGTTTGAACTTTGAAATTAGAAATACGAAGACGAAGTATCACGTAGATTGTACTTTCTGAAGTATCATAACCTCACTCTTTACTTTTTTATTTATCTGTACACATACTTGGTACAAACTGATAAGAGAAAAGGAAAATTTAATTATGATTTGTGCTTAAGTACTTCAAATCCTTAACCACAATGCTTCATTAAGCTGTTGAATTTTACAAGCCTTTCATTGCAAGGTTTGTGATTTGTGAGACAGCATGATTAGTTGAGTCAAAATTGGAAAGAAAAATCATAGCTCGTGTCTAGAGGTGGCAGAACCCGACCCGACCCGACAAACCCGCCCGACCCGACCCGACCTGAACCCGACCCGATCCGATATTTTGATAAAGTCAAACTACCCGAACCCGACCCGACCCGGGATGATCCGTAACCCGAGACGAAGCGACACATGAGCGACCTGAGCCCGACCCGACCCGACCCGAGACGACCCGTAATCCGAGATGGCACGACACATGAGGACCCAAGCCCGACCCGACCCGACCCGAGACGACCCGTAACCCGAGATGGAGCGACACATGATAACCCGAACCCGACCCGACCCGACCCGACTTGACCTGATACAACTTGTAAATTGATCTAATCCTATCTTGCTTACATCATAATCTAATTTTACTAACAAATTAATATCAGAGAAAGTCAAAATTTACTTGTACAATTCAATAACGCGATTCGATCTTGTCCGATTGAACTTAAAACTCAAAATAATACTTGAAAGTTGTCGGTGCAACCCGACCCGAACCTGACCCGGTCTCACCCGACCCGACCCAAGACCCGAAAGTTGTCGATGCAGCCCGACCTGAAACCCGACCCGGTCTCGCCCGACCCAACCCATCACCCGAAAAAGATCGACACAACCCGACCCGAAACCCGACCTGACCTCGCCCGACCCGACCCATGACCCGAAAGTTGTCGATGCAACCCGACCCGAAACTCGACCCGACCTCACCCGACCCGATTCCAACCCGACTTTTATAAACGGTCAAACTAACCCGACCCGACCCGACCCGGCCCGACCCGAACCCGCCCGACCGACCCGACTTGCCACCTCTACTCGTGTCCCACATAACTGTCATAACTGAACTAAGCATAAGTACCCTATACCCAAAGGCACTGTCTTAGTCAAGTTGCTGCAACAAAAAGCAATTAGTAGCTTTTATTACCTACCATATCTGAGCTGATTTTATTTATAATAAGGGCAGATTATATGAAAATAAAGAAGCAAAAGTTAGGTATCTGAAGACATTTTTTTTCTCTAGATAGGAGAAATTTTGATTTGAATCGTCAAATGAAGAAGCAACAATTCTGATTACTAATATCAAAACTCTACTTAAATCATTTTGTTCAGATCAAGCATTGATTTTTTATTTGACGATCCAGATGAATTTTTTCTCTGTGAAGACAAAAAATCTCTGAAGATAATAAGGTTCCAACTGAAATTAGTAGTCAAAAGATATGAGCCTTAGTTTAGTGACTAGAAACAAATTCCCCACGTGAAATGTCACGGATGCAAAATCGGACTACATGAAATTAGGTAATTTAAATTTGAATGAGTTGACCTTCATTTTTTTTTTTTCCAAAGAAATAACTAGTTGAAACGCTATAGAAAAGTTTAAACATCCAGATCATAATAGAAACTAAATTAAGGGGTTATACTGTACCAGCTGGCAGCTGATCCTGTCAGGAAGAGATCACCAAAATATGAGCTGAAACTGCAAATAGAACAATATAAGTATTAATAGGCTGACAAGGGCATTTCAAAAACCACAAAAAAACACTAACAACACATTATACTAACCCCAAGATATCGCTTTCCTGGAATAACAAGTAATATGACACAGGCAACTATAATCAAACAATGCTTTTTTATTTTTGAGTCAAAGCTGCCTTCCTCAAATTTAAAAGCTGAAAAATGCTGATTCAGAACTTCCAAAATCCAAATCATAATCCACATGGCAGACATATCAACTAGTAGCAATAATAATTTGTAAAAGTTCTCTGAAAGAGTGAATATGCCTTCTTTTAATAGTCGAGATGTAAAATTTATGCTTCCATAAAGCTGCCTATATTGTTGAAAGCTGTTGTCCATAACTCTTCCAAACGATTCTTCGGCTAATTATAACCTGTCTCACTAGCCACTGAATGTCCAACAGTTTTGTGATAAACATAACCGGTATGAAGTTGATATAAGAAAAAATTAATGTTTCCATGATCTCAAAATATTGAGTTGTGATTACATTATAAGCTAACAACATGCTAAAAGATACCCATCAAAGAACTCATATTTCTGTCTTCCTCAATACACAAACCTCACTCTATGATAATAAAAATTGAGAAAGACACAAAACCAGATGTCATCCTTAAAACAGAACATAGTCCCATTAAGAAATCAATGAAGTGAAGTTTGAGACATCCTGAAGGAGCCACCAGCATACAACATCTGGTACACGGGCTTAATCCGCACTGTCAAAATCACACTCAAAACAGTACCGATCGCACAGACTCCAGCCAATACAAAAAATGTTATCCTAAAACAGTTTGGCCCCAAACAAGTAGCACTCGAGCCATCAGTACCATACCCTGGATTTTGCTTAGCTACTTCTGCATCATACACATAACCAGCCAAAATGCTAGAAAACAGAAAAGCACCTAGTGGGTTGCCTAAAGCCATGAAATTGAATATTTTACCAAAGTGTTTTAAGCCAAAAAGGTCTGATGCAGTAGGAATCATAACCGAGAACTGGGTCCCAAAGCAGACACCCAATAAGGCCGTTGACGCGTATAGCGTCCCATCAAAGCCTGACGCAAACAGAAGGTAGGTTATTAACATTATAATTTGGGTTACGGTCATTAATACTGGTCGAGGAAGCATCCTTGTCCTGTAAAAGAGCAATTAAGAATGATCAGTTGCTCTCTGAGAACACAATTTTGTGAGAGCAAATAAAGATACAACTGTACTAACTCTGTGCCAGTCAAGTTCTGCATTGATACGACACTATACATGTTCATCCAGTTTGGTGACCTTCCCTTTGAATTTGTGGTTAATGGCCAGTATGTTTTCACTTTGCATAATAGTTAATTACCAGTATAATTCAAGTCAGGTCAAGAACCAAAAAATGGTGCAATAGCACTAATACGATACCATAATAGTTAATTACCAGTACCATTCAAGTCGGGTCAAGAACCAATAAATTGTCATTAGCACATACCAGACATGTACTAGTACTATTGACATTGGCCTTTTTTTTATTCTCAAGATTTTTTTTACACTTTAACATTGGACTACTGGAGCGTTAATTGATGTAAGCACGGAATAAAATAAATCAAACCAAATAATGCTGCCTAATTAAAGAATTCTATGATGAGATTTACCTGACTAGATGCTCAGAAACAGTGCCCCCACCAAGCCGACCAACAAAATTACAAAAACTAAAAACTGACAACAGAATTGTGGTATCATTAACCCCAGCTGCAATCCCAATTTGTGCCAGATTATTTAGAACAGTGACACCTGAACCCACCCCCACGAAGTATACCACAAATAGCAGCCAAAAATCAGCTTTAACCAATGCTTGTCGAAAATTGAAATCCTCCCCTCTGCGAGGCTTCCTTTTCTTTTTATTTACCTGGACAGCTCCCTCTCCTTCAGCCAGTAAGATATCCACATCCGATGATTCATCATCATATTCAGGATATGTAATATTAGTCTCCGGTTCAGATGTTTCCAAAAGGGACTCTTCTTGACTTGGTGAAACCTCAATAGGGCTCTTCCTATTGGCAGGATATAATGTCATCTTAATGGGTATTGCAAATGGAGCTAATATTAGCAATACCATGAAGCCAGATAAAAGGTATGCAATAGATTTACTTAAACCAAACACATGATCTGCTACAGTTGAGCTCAACAGATATAAGCCAAGGACTACACTTGTAATCTGTACAAAAATAAAGTGGCCTCTCTCTAACGAATCATCTTCCAGTGAAGGGGTGCAAGGTCTAACGAAGTACATCACCAAAAGGCATGTAGTAGGGATCCCGAGTGTCAGAAAGAGAAGGAGCTTGGTCGATGAGTCACTAAGCACTCCCGTGTAAAGTTCTGTGAATACAGCTGCACTGAGGCCGATATAGCCTTTTAATATGCCGGCCACGGTCCCACGACTCAAAGGGAAGTTGCGCATATTAGTTACTAGAACAGCTGTGCCAAGCCATGCACTGCTGTTTGTTGCAACACATAGTGCAAACCATACCTGAAATTACCAAGTTTCTATAGCTTTAAGTTGCATAACGTTGACATGCTCAGTACAATATAATTATGGATGTCAGTATTTCGGAAAAACAAAAAGAAACAAACAACTTCGCTCCTCAAATTAGTTTTGGACACTTTTTTGACTAATAAGAGTAACTCCATCTTCCTAAATTTAGAACACAAAACAATTGATGACATTATTAGAATTTTTTTCTCTTTTCCCCGTCAATTCAACACCTAAAAAGCAAAACAGCCAAAAGAGGAAAAGACGATTCCCTAAAATTTCTCTAACGTTGACATGTAGAAAAAGACTTCTATCTAAAAATTCAATTCCCTAGATCACGATCTCACCTACTAGGGACACCTACTAGTAGAAATGTTGAATTAAATCTTTATACAGTTGAAATTTTACGATATTGGTCCCATTTTTCATAAATCCAAACCTAAGAGCAAGGTCTTGCAAATTACAAAAAAAAGTAAGAAGAGAATGGCCTTGCAAATTATCTAACAAAATTTCGCTCGGCGAGATTATCTCACGCATTACCATTTCTATTAACAACAGAAATACTAAATCATAAAAGAAACGAGGGTAACAACTACTAACCAGCCAGTAGGGCATGGCAGTGACGATTTGGCTAACAGCGAGCCAAACCACCCCGAATCCAACCAACGAACAACACGCGCCGATGAGCAAGATCAACCACGGCGCGAACCGGTTACAGAGCACGCCGGGGAGCAACCCGAAGTTCTCTCCGACATCGTTTGCGACGCCGAGGAAAGTGAGCTGTTGCTGGTTCAAACCTAGAGACGATTTGAGAGCGTGTGAGTAGAGAGGGAAGGTATACGCGCAACCAGCGGCGATCTCCACCCACACCGCCGCGCCGAGACCAACCCACGGCGGCCTGCTGCCTTCTTTTACGCGCATCATTTTTGTTGTACTTGTACGGCGTTTGATGGTTGGTTGATTTTGGATTGGATTTTGGTTTTGGTGGTAGTGAAAATGTGAAAGGGCTTTTGGCGATGATGAAAAAGTGTATGCAGCTGAGAACCGTGATCTCTTTTAAAGGAAGACGTTTAAATAATTGACTGCAGCTGGAATTCTACTGGAATTCAAAAATGATGGAGACGTATGATTTCTTAATTAGTCTTTTTACTATTTTGCCAATTCCCAGAGATTTTATAACATGTTATTCAAAATAAAATAACATACAACCGAATTAAAATAATACACTAACAAAGCATGTAATTGCATATCAAATTACATATTACTAGAACAAAGAGCATATTACTAATTAAGTAATTATTAGAGTTACCAACTCGCACTCCGCGGTAGAATGCAATTTTTTGTGCATAAACATTTATATAAAATAAAATAAGTAAATTTTGCTTTGAATCAAAAGTAATTTAATTTCATTATACTATGATAAAATTAATTTGATTGTATAATTAATAATGAAAAAACAAATATAATTAATTTGTATTTTAGAAATCTTTTCAGTGCTCAACAAAATAATATCCTCCAATTTGAGCAAAATTAATTTAGTATGCGTCAATGTTGTTCAAAATTAATATACGTACTTTTGTTCAAATCGGAAAAAAAAAATACAATCTTTTGGTACTAAATTACTAAGGAAAAATATACGGTGCCCCTTGTTTTGCTCCTCTATAGTATTCTCAGTGTCTGTGGTGGTGAATCTCATCCATGTGGTAGATTCCACGTCTATAAGTGTGGAGACAATGTGGGGGACAAAGTTGGAAGCTTTATAGCAAAGTCCAATTACTAATCAAGATCTACAACTAATTTTGCATTATAAATGTTCACGTGATGCACTAGCTGATACTTTCTGAAATGATGAGAATCTATTGACAACCAATTTTTGTTTAATAATTTTTAAATTTTGACAACCAAATTTAAAGTACATTAAAAATAAAAAATATTCACTACAATAGAAATACGCTTTAGTGTCATCCTTTATCATCGAATATTTGTAAATTTCGGTAATAAAAACGTCTGGAGTATTTTTTTTATATTTGTAGGAAAACTTAATGCCGGTTACTAAGTAAAATTTCGGAGATAAAGTACCGGATTTTAGGAACAATATTCGTTACATATGACGAATATGCTCATTGTATTCATTATATGCATTTTTTATTTATTTGTTGAATTGTAGGAATCATTGGTATCTGCTTGTGATGCAGATCTCGACAGCGAGGAGTTGGCTCGTAGATTCTATAGATCGCAGATATACAAGAGATCGCATCACAACAGACCCACTAGATATATTATCATGTCTAAATACGTCAGCACTTTCTTTCTTTTTTATCACATCTAATATACACACAATAATGAAGTGCACATTCAATATATACACAATAATTAACTATATACACTTCTATTTATTCAATTTGTAGAGCACTTCAAACGCGTTACTTTTGTCATAAGATGAATAAGAGAGACAAATATTTTATGTGGACCAAGCTGAAAGTACGTAATTATCTCATATTAATCAATTTGATTTTTTAGGGTTTAGGAATGAATAATCATTCTTTCTTTAGATAATTTGTTATTTCTGACTTTTTAAGGGACCAAGCAACATGTCAGTTGGGAATGTGGGTATTACATCATGCCATATTTTGTAGTAGTGTCTAAGAATAGTTTTAAGCTTATTGATCCACTATATTCTTTATTTTATGCAATTTAATAAATATTTGATACTTCGTCAGACAATTAAATACTAAAAATGAAAAGTTGCAAATTGCACAAATTTGATTTTTTTTTCTTTTATGAAATATATTTTTGATAGAATTTTATGAAGTATCAAATAAATAAATTACATGAAACTAAAAACACATTCAATCTATAATATAAAAAAACATTATTATAAACCTTTATCTATTTAAAGAAATATCTTTTATTTATTAAAAATTTGCAGTTGACTTAAAATCTCTCGGACATCTTGTTTTCACAACAAGTCGTGTGTTGTATACACCAAAATGTATGTGTGTGCGTTTATTAGTTAAGAACAATGTTTATTTTTTAGAAGTATGTGAACGTTGGTCTGAAATTTTGCATCATACTGAATTATTTTTGTCGTTTGATTTCGTATCGTAAACGCATATGTTTATTCTGAACGTGAATGCAGACAAAATAGAATCATCATTATCAAACATTTGAAATCAGAGTTACGAATGTAATTCTTATTTTTCAGAATTATGCAAAAAGGAAGTAAAAAAAAAACTACTAAAAAGTCGCTGTCAAGCTACTACATGCATTATAAAATAAAAGATATTATTTCAGATACTGTATAACTATATAAAATTATACAGAGTTATAAAGATACAAGCTAGTAATTTTTTATTGACAAAACGAATTGGTGGGTTGCAAATTCTAGACCTTAAAATTAAATTTCCACTCAAGAATTATTTTTGCGGACAATAATTATTAGAATTTAATAATAACTTGTTTCCTTATTTTACCAAATTATAAATGCTCGAATTGGTCCACTTGGTTACTTTAGTTGACAATAATTTTTTTCTAATAATTTTTTATTTTTTTCAAAAATAAAATTTCGATTTGAATTGTAATCCTACGGCCATGATTCAGATGATACACAAAATGTATATGTAAAATATAAGTATGTTTCATAAAACATCAAAAAGTCTTATAAATTTCATTGACATTAGATTAGGGATGCATGAGACCCGTATTTAAAATGGAATGTACTCTGGTCGTCAGAGAGATACCATCAAGCGACTAATTTTCATGAGGTCGATTAATTGATTTTTTACAGACGAATTGACGTTCATATCGTAATATATAAAATATTAATATTTGAATAAGATATAAATTACTTACATATATAAGAATATAATGTTCACTAATTTTATTTAAAAATAATAAAGAAAAATTTAAATGTATGAATTAATGATATATAGTAATTTTAAAATATACTACACACATACTTATTATATTTTAATAAATCTGCAATTAATTGACCGATTGATTAAATTTGACTATTGTTTAATTGGTTTGGGAACAATTAGTGTGATATGCATTATTAACAATAGCTAAATTTTGGGTCGGATTAAATATATGATCTAGAATCTCTAAATTTTCTTGATTGTTTTATTATTTCTTTTTATTTTTCCGGTGTGTAGAAAATATAAGTGTTATTAACAATAACGTTTCTAGATGAATTTCAACTGAAACTTTTCTGAAAATTTCAAAACCAATGCAACCTCTTAAGAACATGATTAATAATAGTGCTCATATTTGCTGCCATAAAGTGAGCTCCAAGCAAGAAAAAAAGTCGAAAATATTAAAATAATAGAGAGAATTTAAGAACGTTATTGTTAATAGCATCCTCGATCATTTATAAAAAAACTTAGATATCCTACACTATTAAATATAATCCGACTCAAAACTCTACTCTTTATGAATAACTTTGCATGACGAATTGAAGCGTTCAATGAGGGAAATTTTTTATAGAGGGCCATAGCGCAAATTTTTTTAACAGATAGGATCAATGACATCCTAAAAATTCACAGAAAGCCAAGGGTGCAAGTATTACTTGCGCTTCTAAATTTTGTGCATTTCTTTTAAGATTTCAGTACAAATTTTACACTTTAGATGTGCAACTAATACTTGCGCCTCTAAAAAAACTTAGGGGCGCCAGTATTAGTTGCGCTCTTGATGCTATGTGATATTTTTAGGAGGTAGTTGACCCTATTTGTAAAAAGAGTTATTTCTTTGACCCTTTATACAAAAATTCCTTCAATTAGCCTGCACATATGCTCTCCAGTCTGAAATTAAAGATTATCACGAGTATCGGAGTATAAATTAATTTCGTTCTTTATATGAGTACGCATTTATCGGAGTATAAATTAACAATTAATTACAATTATTGTGTGGCTAATTTACGGAAAAAAATCATTATTCTGTACAAATACTAATCTAATGAAAACTTCCATTTTCATGTATACAAAGGCTAATAAGTAATAACGAAAATTGTCAAATTCTATTTAGTGTAGTGGTGAGGCACGATACTTTTATAAAAAAAATTATTATTATGTACAAATTTATCAAGTCTAGAGGATTGGGATTCAAGTCCGGTTACAAACTACTTTTAGAAGAGTTTTCAAGTTTATTTTCCGATTTGTTTATGAGTGTGTGTTGTAAGTTTACGAACAATTAATAAAAAAAAAGTAAACCGAAGACATTTCCCAATTGTGAATAGAATTCTGAATTCTCTATATTTCAAATTGACGACAGGGTCAAAGCAAAATCAGTATATTTTTATACTTAAAAAAATCTGTACAAAAAGCATCGGACGGATACTAAAAATTTATATAGCCGGCTCCAATTTAGAATTGTACAACATATTAAGAATTTTTTACCAAGTATAATATAATGTAACATTTAAAAACATATTCCATGATTTTTATTGGGCTGCAAAAGACAATACAGACCTCAAACGGCTACAACATGTAGAAATACATGAAACGACATCCTCTGCATAATTTTTTGTTTTTAAAAGAAGAATTTTTTTGTACTGAATTGTTAAATTGAAGATCAACGATTTAAATTAATAATATAAAATATTTTTTTTGAATCATATCGTTGACGGTTAAGTGCTGATCTTTAATATGACGGCTCAGATCAAGTTCTACGGAGAACTTAGAAAAAAAATGCGTAGAAAATATGGTTCCAAAAATACATAGAGCCATAGAAGGCTATCGGAGCCTCCAACATTTAAATACTGGAAATTTTGTGCTCGCCAAAATTTTGAATGTATAACTTTGTTGAACTGATTTAATTGATTATCACTAAATTATTTGCCCGCATAAGTTAAAGGGAAATGTAATTTTATGTCACTACAAAATATGAAAATTGTCAAAATGTCATTATGGACTGATCTCACTACAAAAAAGTGGTCGGTAGTGGTATTTTGACAACAAAAAAAATCCTGAGTAGCATTTTGACAATTTTGAAATTTTATAGTGACAAAAAATCAAAATGCCCCTAAATTAAATTGACAATGAGAATTCAGAAACAGAGAAATATTTATAGTGTGATGAGTTTGGATGAGAGGATGAGGTGTTGCCTAGACTGGCGGTTGATCTTTTTGGCTTCATTTGCGCAGCTTTTGTCACGTTGGAAAAATTCTTTCTTTAGTTTTGTTATGGTTTCTAATTTTTTTAGTTTTAAACTCGTCACATATAACCGCTTTGGTATGCCTGTGCCAGGTGTTTTTTTTTCCCTGTATGTTGGTATTCGGTACAGGTAGGGGTGTAAAGTATGGATGCACAAAATATTCGTGACTCGTGACTCGTGACTCGTGACTCACTCGTGTTTGACTCACTAATAATTTGTCCATTAACAACTCGAGTTGTTAACGAGCCGATCTCGAGCTATGACCAATTCGGCTCGTGTAAGTATCGAGATCTTAACGAGTTAATATAAACCGTCGAATTAGTAATTACCATATTTAAATAGATTTTCGCCACATAAAATTTTGCATTTGTTGTATTTTCATTGTCATCATGAAACTTAATTTGTATCTTACTTGATTATATGATATCTTGATTGATTTTGTCATTATGGCTTGTGCTTGTATTAATTTGTTATTGTGATTTTAATCAAATTGCATATTTAGGATTTAATAATTGAAATTGAGAAATAGAATTGTTAGATTCCGACCACAAGTAGCAAGGTAGATGATAGTCTAAGTACCGAAACGTGACGATTATTATCTATAGGCCAACTTAATTGAATTAAATAATTGTACCAAATACTGAGAGGTGAATTGCAATTATTTAACTAGATTAAGGCAATTATGACTTAATGAATTTAGACTAGGATGATCAAATACTGAAAGGTGAATTTGTTCTTGTTTAGATATGATATTAACATAGAAATATCACTTAGTATCAAATTTGTTAATTGCGTCTTCATAATACAAAAACAAACCTTTAAATTAACCAAGTAAATATAAACAAGTGGAAAGGAACTCCTAAGAACCTAAGTTTCTCATCTCAATCCTTATAGCTGTTAATTGATTTACTTAATCTAAAATTGCATAACATCAAACATCCAACTCTTGCTTTACAACAAAACACAACTTTAGTTTTAATTTCTTACTTAGATTAGAACTATTAGAATTTGATAAATAAATCTGACTTGTCCCTGTGGAATCGACTTCTAAGTACTACAATAGACGGTTGTATACTTGCAACTCCTATCTAGCAACTAGAATTAGTAAAACTCTCACATCAAACAAATAGCTTGAACACTTGTTTTATTTAGTTTGGACACATGTTTTATTTAGTCTAAATGTCTGTTTTATTCATGATAGTTTGTAGGGCAGAAACATTCAGAAGAATGCACGTGGTCCAACTTTCCATTTTTATTCGTGTTTGACTTTATATTTTTGTCGGATTTTGACTCTTTGACTTTCTCTTTTTTGCAAAGTTAGTTAGAGGAACAGAAGTAGGGGACTGAGATTGAAGAACCGTTAGTTGGACCCATAAAATAATATTATTTCGACGAAGTGTTGATTTTTATTCTGACGGTCCAGATTAACTCTCCTCTTTGGAGAGAAAATTTTCTCCGGAGAATACAATTTCGAGGTGTGACCTGCGATTGGGTCTAAGCAAATCGACGAGAGAGATTGACTCAGACGAGCTAGAGGGGTTCTGAGCGTATTTTTGATATTAATAAAATTATTGTTTTTTATTTAACTTTTATAATCAAAATGGCAAAAATAAAAACAAGTTGATTTTGGAGTGGCATTTATAAAAGTCTATAAAGTGATATTTTTCAAAAGAGTTATATATTATCCCCACTTCCTGTCCCCCTCTCGCGCCCCTCGCTACGCGACAAAACAGTTACGTGATACAGTATAAAGACTTGTAACATTTAATATAAAGACTTTCATGTTAAAATGGAGACTGTCAAATAAAGTATTATGTGTACAATCCTGAGAAATGAAGACTGTCAAAAGTATAAAGACTTCGAATGTTAATTATAAAGACTTACATGATACAGTATCCATTGCAATATATAATTAACAAGGAAATTACAAATAAATACTACATGTCTTGAGAAATGAAAACTTGACACTCAATATTTATTATAATGAATTCAGTCCAATAATATAAAGACTACTACATTTGAGTATAAAGACTTACATTCAGTATATAAAGACTACTACATTTGTCGTATATGGAGGGTGTGTAAGGAGGACAGTTAGTCGCTTCCTTTTCAAAATTACCAATTTTAGAGTGACATCATCTAATTTTTTCTTAAAATTAATAAAAAAATTATCTGAAAAAATTATAGATTATAAAGATAGAGTGATATTACATTGCTTACGTAAGCACAAGCTCTACCATGCTTGCGAATGCATATCTCGAGTTTCAAATTACACACGATCGATTCGAACCGTTGAAAATATTGTTTATACTAAAATTTACGTAGAGACCAAAATTTTCTTGTTTATCTTTTTATCATTTTATTGAATGCATGAAAAATTCATTGAATTCCAACAATCCGATAAAATACTGTACCAAAATTGGTTTTCTTTCAAATCTTATTTTTTGTTTCTCCCTTTGCAGTTTTTCAAATCGAGGCCAAAATTTAACCAAATCCAATAGAGTTCAAACTTTCACTGCACAAAATGAGGAATATTCTGCCAAAACAAAATGTACCATGATATTATCCTCTGAGTAGTGCACTGCAATATTGAAAATAAATAGCATTTTCAACCCTTGTTATCTTTTTCGTTTTTTGTTTTCTCTACTAAGGTAGCAAAAGAAGCCCCAAGTTACCAGCATGTTGCAGAAAAATACAGGTAGTCTGGTAGAGAGATTACAAATTAAGTCACTGCACTTGTTTAATAGAAGTTGTACTAATTATAAATTATTGTTTCAATAATCAATTGTGACAAACAAAAGCCATCATTAAATAAATAAGAAGTAAAATCATGCTATCCTTTCATTAATCATTAATTATTACATAGTTGAAAATATGTCAAGTATTATTACGTTCATTTCAGTCATCTCATGCAACAAGATCTTTATTAAGACTTGGCTTAAAGACCAACAAAACAAGGGTGCTAATTTAGGGTTTTCTGAGCAAATACATTTTTTCACATTTTCCACAAAAATTACCTCCTGCCCTCCTGGGTATCCCGGCTGAAAGGGAAGCTGTTCTTCTGTCGCGCAGCAGCTACGGACGACCCAGATTTTCTACGCTGTAGGCTACGGACGGCTCAGATTTGATTCAGAGGGATATGATATTATAAAGTTTAACTTGCACGAATCTCAATGCAAATCAAAAATTGAGATTTGTTTGTGCAGCACGCACAGTATTTTTGCTGCATCCGTGCCAACTGGTCCCAGCATCTCTGCCAACCCAACAAATTGTCCACTTGAATTAACCTAAAAGGAAAAAAGAAAAATCAGAAAATTAGGTTTTCCTCTGATTCTTGTTAAGTTGAAACTGACAAATTAGAAGTTATTCAGAAAGAAGAAAAGGTTCTATGCACTATGAAGTCAACTGATATGCATTCCTACGTGTGATTGTGATTTCAGGACATAAAAAAAGGTTACAAGGATTTTAGAAAGACATATAAAATGAAAGGACATAATTTGATAAATACCGATTATTTGCAATGTAATAAATAAAGACTTTTAATGTCACAAACAAAAGGAGAACGGTTGTGATAGGTTTGACAAACCAACGTAAAAATTCAGCAAATCTTATGAAAATAGAATTCAGTATAGACTTCATTTCAATCCAATTCGACTTGTTTGAACAAAAATGGTTTGTTGTTGTTGTTGTAATGTCACAAACAAGAAAAAAGGTCTGTTCTATTAGCTGCTATTTTTATCATGTTTACCCCCTCATAATAGAAAATTTTGCATGTTGGCCCTTAAAACTAGGTATTTTCAACAGAGAGAGAATTCTGTAGACACAAAACACAGAGAAACAAAGAAACAAATTGTAACAATTAAAGCGGGTGATAACACAATGTTTGCATAATAAAATTTCCTGATTACCGAGAAAAATGAGCCACAGGTGGACACATCATGATTCTTGCCAGATTGAGGTTGTGGTTATTTTTGTAATTCCTAGTTGGAGGGGAAGAAAAGTAAGATATTAGTGAGATGAGAATAAATTGTACCAATCAAGCTGCAAGAAAAGGTCAGATAATATGCAATAAATCATGATATCTTATTCACACATCTAAACCAAGAAACATGTAAGCTGCAATTTCCTTGAGAGAAAAACAAAAATTCCAACCCAAGACTCTAGACAAAATAATTCTAATTCAGACATAACATATTTTTATAGAATGCATGTAATTTGATCACAGTCCACTCAAAATTACATCAGTTATCGATCAAAATTCAAAGTTCAAATGATAAATCTGAATAATTGATTATGTTCTATGTCAAAAGATCCATGCAATTGAAAAACTAAAAACTTTGGTCTTTGGAGTTGACATGTAGAATTAAGATCTTCAAAAGCAAATAGAATGATTCAAACAATGAACCATTATTTTTCTTCTTCATGATGTACACTAGCAAACCAACCATATATTTAAGGATTAATTGTCAAATGCAAGCATTGCTGGTGAGGTTAAAAATGGACAATAATACAGATCTGTCATTCGAAATCAGGGTTAAAGCATTGCTGGTGAGGTAAAAGAAGGGACAATTATACAGATCTGTCAATGGAAATTAAGATGAAGGTACAACAATAAATTGAATTACATACATTGATCTTTTCTTTTTTTGGATGAAAAACAAAGAATAGTGCTTATCCGGATTAGTTAGTATTCTCAATTACTATATTATGACCTCCTTAAACACTTAGATACCAGTACTAGGGTGTTCATATAAAGTAGTTGCCCATGCTCTTAGGTCCAAGGTTAGAGTATAGTGCTTAGATCTTTAGCATGTTTAGAGTTCCCTTTTCCGGGAACCAAATTTGCTGCTTGTCAAATCTCTGTTTGTCTCTTGCTTGTTTCGATTTGGATCGTTCAAAACTCATCTAACGGTCAAAACATCTGCCTCTTGAATCAAATCACAATCGTCCATGACGATCGATTGATTCGTGGCGATCAGATCGAGACAAGCTGAATCTTGCTTGTCTCAAATACAAGCAGCAGATTCGGATCCCCTTTTCCGGGGGTATAGGTCTGTATTCATAGGTTAGCACCCCAGGTGACATCAGAAAAAGTACTTTTGTCCTGTAGGTGTCACCCAGTCAGGTGATGACGTCACCCGAAGGTGATAGGCCTTCGGAATCGAGCCGTACTACTATTCTTTGTTTGGATGAAAAGATAGCCATTTGAAATTATTGGGTTTGCGAGCTAATAAGAAGTAGAGCTACGTGAAAACAGAGTGGGTCAGTTGATTAATTTTGGAAACAAAATTTTCAAAATTATCAATATATTTGATTTTTTTTAAAATATGTTTATAATTTAAATTTTTTTAAAAACATGCACTATTTTGAACTATTCTGAAAAAAAATGATAAATTTTGAACCACCTCTACAAAAATCCCCTATCCTTGCTATTTCCCTAATCCAAGCAAAAGTTTAGTGGCTATTCTGAAACAATGAATTATCATTTATCCTCACTATTTCACTAACTACTTCATTCAAACACACCCATCATTTAAGGTGAAATTCATATAGGCCGTAATAAAACTTGGAAGAAGCTCAAAATTCTGAGTTCACAGCAACCAAACACATAAATTAAAATATTTAGTTATTGTGTCCGCTAAAAAAATCAACAGACCTTGTTTAGAGGATCCAAAGACCAAGAGGGGGAATAAGACAATTTTCCAATATCAGGTGCTGCCGCTGTACAGCATGGGTCGCCAAAGTAGCTAGTTATAGAGGTGGCAATCGTGCGGGTCGGATGGGTTCGGTTTGGCGGGTCGGGTCGGGTAATTTGACTTTCAACAGAAGTTGGGTCACGGGTCGGGTCGGACGAGATCGGATCGGATCTCTGGTCGTCAGGTGCCGACAATTTTTGGATCACGGGTCGGATCGGGCGAGATCCGGTCGGGTCTCATCTCGACAAGTGCCGACAACTTTCGGATCACGGGTAGGATCGGGCGAGGTCGGGTCGAGTCTCAAGTAGTCAAGTGCCGATAACTTTCGAGTCTTGGGTCGTTGAGTGCCGACAACCTTCGAGTCACGTGTCGGGTCGAATATCATGTCGTCGAGTGCCGACAACTTTCGAATCATGAATATGGTTAGTCTAAGATCATCGAGTGTTAGTTTTTTCAAGTGTTGAGTCAGGTAGAGCGAAATCGAATCCGAATTTGGATCAAGCAACAATTTTTTTCGTGTGTTAAATCAGATCGGACGAGATTAGATCAGGTTATGTTATACCTACTATTTCAATTTGAGTCCATAAATTTAATTCATTTGAACTGATTTGAGTGCATAAAAGTTTTATATGCACTACTTCAATTTTTTCCATAATGTTTGTTTTAATTTTCATGAATGGTTGAAAATTTATTCAAAACATGCAAAAATATTTTTATATATGTTATACTTAGAAATTTAATTTAGTCTAATTATTGCTTAGTATTTTAATTTATTGCTACAATTTATTAGTAGCTTGATTCAATTATTCATGATGGTTGTACATTTATGGTTAAGGTCGGGTTCGAGTCCATAGGTGTTGCTTCGAATCGGGTTACGAGTCATCTCAGGTTTGGTCAGATTGGATTACGGGTCAACGGTTGTCGCGTCGGATCGGGATACTAGTCGTGTCATATCGGGTTGGGTTAGGTCAGGTTCGGGTTAGTTGGACTTCCTCAAAAATAGGTCGATTCGGGTTTCGGACTTACTGTTCGCAGCCGCAAAAGGGCTTATTGCGGCCGCAATTGACTTAGGCTGAAATTTAGCTGAAAATCTGCTAAGTCTCTTGCGGCCGCAGAAGGGTTCTTTGCGTCCGCAAGTGAACTGGCTGAAATTCAGCAGATTTCTTACCTAAGACTCTTTTGCGGCCGCAAGACACTTGTGAATTCTTCTGTTTTGTTTGGGCTTTGATCCAAATCAATTGGATTTAGCCCAAACAATATTCAATCGGGTTTAGCACAAATAATATTTCTAACTTTACGTTAACACTAGCATTAGTTATATTTATGATAATTGGTCCATCAATAATTATAATTAATTCATTTGCAATTCTATATACATTCGTATCCAAAATCTTAGCGAAATACGTATTATGTTATTATTTTAATTAATTATATTTATGACATATCATATATTACTCGTAGTATTAGTGACAATATTTTATATTTTAATAATATAACACGTAGTCCGAACTTTATTTATTGAATTTATGGTCTCAATTCTAACAGTTTTATCCTTTTTTTTAGCAATACAACATTCTAAATTACAATTGACCTTTTATATTTTTCGCCAAAATTAGATAAATAGAAAATTGATGGGACGTCTCTCATTTCCAAAATTAGATAAATGAAAAATACTTTTGTTTTGCACTGACGTCTTTGTGAATATTTGATAGGGCATATTTCAATGGAAGTTCAGATAAAAAGTAAATTTGTACGGAGATGTCATTTTACGTATAATTTGAAATTTTGTCATTATTTCTGAAATTTTAATAATAGAAAAACACTGAATAAATAAATTATCATCGAAATCACGAGAATAAAAAATTTGTCATTATTTGCCTTAGCTCTTTTCAACTACTACTCTAATAATATTACGCCTAAAATCTAAAGAATGTATCACTGTTCATATATTCTAAGTGCTTATTAAAAACTTATATGTTTAAAATGCTGCAGCACCGTAACTTACAAAATTATAGCTTCGTTCATACTACAAATAACGCCTAAATTTAAACTAGCATGATTTTAATTGATGATAATAATGCTCAATTACTTATAATTTTGTACCACATTCGACAAAATCGAACAAATTGAATAAATTTTATTGAATATTCTAATATTTTGAAAACTGAAAATAATATTTTTCTATATCAACTTCGACCGCGCTCGTCGAGACTATAATTAGTATTTTACTGTTGTAGCAAGTCATCAAGTCGTAAATATTCGAGTCGATTTCCACCGTGTCAAGTATATTTCACGATCGATGCAACGGGCGTCTAAAATTTAAATATTTCATAAACTTAAGTCTTAATTAGTTATTTTTTATATCAATTTCGACCACACTCGTCGGAACTGTAATTAGTATTTCTCTATCATCGCAAGTCATGGAACTGTAGATATTCGAGTTCATTTTCACCGTGTCAAGTTTGTTTTGAGAGCATAGAAACCAACATCTCAATCTTGACTACTTCATAAACTTAAGTCTTAATTGATATTTTTAATATCAATTTCGAGTTCGTTCGTCGGAACTGTAATTATCTATCGTAGCAAGTCACGAAGGTGTAGATTTGAGACTGGTTAAATAGTGAGATATCAAGTGATTATATTAATTTTCTTAGTTATTTTTTGTTTTACACTTGCAATAGATCAGACAAATTAAGAAAAATTTAACCCATTAATTTAATATATCTTCTATCTTCTTCATTTTTGTGTGTGAAATATTTCTTTTGCATGAATGTCCAATTCATGCATGCCTTTGGAGTTGCAAGAAGTGCATGATGCGTGGAGTTTACAATTGGCACGAAGTTTGCATGAACTTTATCTTCTTGGTGACATTCGACCACAATGCATTATCTCCGTAAATTGCATTGGTCCAACGTAGCGTTAAAAACAAACCATACGTGCAACAAAGTGTCGCAACTACACAAATGGATTTTAGTGCCGCCAGCTTATCACCGGAGTTTAAAAATATCCGATAATAATACAGCCTAGTGATAGCCATATTTTGCCCGCGTCAGAACGCGTAGTTCCAAAGAAGGGTAATGCATCAAATCATGCATTTAGGTACCGGTTCAACAACGAAAACCATACCAAAACCAAACCGGTATCTAGGTATTTCAACCCTTCATGGTCCAATAATGGATACTATAGGAGACCAAACGGTTGAGCATATGAACCAAAACGTCATACAATTGTCCAATATGGTGTAAGACACAATAAATAACTAAAGATTGTGCTTCAATCAAAGCTTGTGCCTAAGCAAAACTTCAATTTTGTATACCAATTGAACAACAAGGCACTGAGAAACGATTACCACACTAGGTTTGTGAAGGCAAATGTGTTAAAATGTAAACGGTAATTCTCCAACTAGTGCCATATGCAACTATTGTTGCAAGCATGACCATATTTCACTAGAGTGCACCCTTAGGAAAGGAAGCAACCAACCAACCAAAGGTTGTTTGGGTGCCTAAAGGGCAAATTTAGAAAATTTGTAAATTGAACCCCCCCAAATGTTAATTGTCATATATTTAGGGGGAGCTAATTGTGAATTGTGATTTAGAAAACTCAAACAAGCTCATACAATTGTTAGCCCTAATAAAAATACGCTTTCGCAAAATATTTATAAACTTGTTATTCAGGGCACCATAATTTTGAAGAATGCACTAATTGAGGGGAGCCTTGTTGGTCAAATTATAATTGTGCACTAAATTGAGGGGGAGCTATGCTTTAAATGAAACTTTTAAGATGCAACTTTTGTTTGATTTTCAAAAAGGGAGAGAAATCATATGTGTCATATTGAGATTAAATACAAAATTATTTGGGCACATATGTTTAAGGTTTTGCAAATCAACAAAAAAGGGAGATTGTAGGCTCAAACTTTCCTAAGTTTGTTGATTTGCAAAACCAAATTGAATTAAACCATTTATTGTGTATTAAGTTTAATTGTAGGGGCATTTAAGCAAAAGAACACAAGAAATGATCAAGAATAATTCAAGAGTAAGTTTAGAAGATCAAGATCAAGATCAAAATGAAGACTTGCTTAGGTTAATTAGATCTTAGTTCTATTTAAATTTGAGTATAAAAGAGCAAGAAAATTCAAACCAAATAGTATATAGCGTTATAACGCTATCCTTGACGTTATAACGCTAGATGTCCAAAATGGTAATTTCTGGCCAAACCCTACATCGATCTGAGATAGCGTTATAACGCTAGATATAACGTTATAACGCTAGAATGCTGAAATGTTCAAAATGAATTTTAAAATAGAAATTGAATCAATAAAATTTCAAAACATCAAGAATATGTCTTAAATATAATTTAAGTTGATGACCATAAACTTTTTTTTTGATCAAAAATATATTTTGAATTAGTAGCAAAATAATTAAGGTCAAATTCTAGAGATTTGGCGTTATAACACTAGATTTGGCGTTATAACGCCAAGGTAAGTTTAGGTGCAAAAAATTGACTAAGTACTGCAAATTTCTGTAGAAATTTTCTATAGCTTTATAACGCCAGACAAATTCCAACGGTCAAATTTGTGGTCCTGACCCAAGATAGCATTATAACACTATGTTTTGTACATAACATAGCGTTATAACGCTATGTAGAAATTGTACGATCAAAATTCAAAGATCATTTTATTTGTCCTAATCTAAGATAGCGTTATAACGCTATGATTTATACATGAAATAACGTTATAACGCTTTGTGGCGTAGGAATGCTTTTGGCCATAATTGAACCTTATATAAACTCTTCTCCCTCAATAATTATTTTTGTTGTTCCATTAACTCAAAAACTTTTCTGCCATTGTTGTGCTTAGTTCCAATTGCTAAATCATTACTCTTAATATCAAGTTTTATTAGCTAAATCTAATCTAGGGATTTTAGAGAGCTAGCTTGTTTGAGTGATTAGTTTTGATTGTCTAGCTTAATCTTTCATTAGCCAATTGTCAATTTGTGAGTGTGTGTGTTGCCTTTATTTATTAGCTGCTATTTTTATTTATTTTTATTTATCTATTTTCATTTCCTATCTTTCATTAGCTGCTACTCGGATGGTCGAGTTGAAGAGGAAGAGTCGCCGTCGAAAAATCGAGGGTTTCAATTTTTGGAAATCTGTCGAAGAAGCTAGGAGAAAATGGTGTCGTAGGAGACAGTTCAAAATTCGAATTGAAGATAACAAGGAGAAAAATACGAGTACAAGGAGAAGCTTCTCGCATACTTTTATTTATTTTTAATTCTTGACAGACTATCCAGCAGCGCGTATTTTGACAATATCCGAAGGACTAAAATCCAGAACTTATAGAAGGCCCATTTTTTAATATTAGAAATTTAATAAATAAATTAAAAATAAATAGAAAGATTGATACAAAAGCACTAAAAATAGAAAAAATCGGGTTTGCGAACACTGGCCTTTTGAGAAAATTCAATTTCTCAAAAAGCCGGTGTTTACAACACCGGCCATTGATTTTTTTTTTCATGTGACCAATTGGTCTCGAGTCTCCTTGATTCTTTTAATATTAAAAATATTATTTTTTTATTCCATGAATTAGATTATATTTAGGTAAGTTTTTGTAACAACTTCAACTGCACTCGTCGGGACTGTAATTAGTATATTTTATCGTCGCATGTCTTCGAGCTGTAGATATCTGAGTCTACTTCCACACCGTCAAGTCTGATTTGTGATCGAAGAAACGAGCGACTCAAAATTGATTCCGACGCAAGCTCATCATAAAAATCACTAATTAAGACATAAGTTGAATATGGAGCCAAATTTTAGATGCACATTCTTCCGATCGCAAATCGAACTCGACAAGATGAAAGTAGACTCGAATTCTACCTGTGCTGATCCGTCCTCTTATTTTTAATCCGCCGATCTATAAATAAATAATAGAACTCTATTTTCCCCCAAAATAATAGCAGATCCGAACCCCATGGATCGGCCGTTTGTTTTTTTTAATTTTAGGCCATCGTGTGGACAGCACGTGTAGTGTTATTTTTTCATAAAACCATAAAACCGTTGGTTGTACGTGGCAGCGTAACGGTGGCCCACCGGCTGGAACCATGGGCCGCTGCACCCGTCGTGCCGCACACTGACTTGTTAATTATTTGTTATTTAATATTATTCAGATCTTCTGTTTTTCTTAGCAAAGCGTCAATATATGCTGTGTAGTACCGTAGCAAGAGCATCAACATGTTGTACCCGGGTTTAGTGGATACCAACATGGAATATTACACAGCTTGGGACATAGCAAAGAATCGAGTTAGCTCATAGATTCGAAGTATACCAACGGCTCAACCCTAGTCAGATTTAACTCAACCACAGTTACCACACATCAGCAACTACTCTTCCGCCCTTTTCTCTCCTCCAAGATCACCCCATGCTTTCTGTTATTTACGTTCATGCCCCTGTTTCCTTCCCGCGGCTATAAAATCCCACCCCTTCCTTTCGCTATGTTTGCCAAAATAACAACCCAAGAAAAAACTGGAATAGAAATCCCAAAAGAAAAGCTCTCTCTAATGGCGAGACGCTCAAGCGGTCCAGTTCTTCGTTCTCTCTCCCCATCTGGTCGATTCGCTTCTACTTCAACTTCGACCTCTTTCGTATCTCCCCAATCCTACTCAAGACAATCTTCCCCAATTCTCTTTGATCGCTCCGCATCGCCGACCCGCATCAACTTAGCGGGTCCTACTTCATCCCCGTCCGTACGCATCGCTCTCGCTAATCAGCGCGCTGCCACATCATCATCCACCACTCCTAGAAGGACGTGTATGTGCGCGCCTACTACCCATCCTGGTTCCTTCAGGTGCAAGCTCCACAAGGGGATGCAAAACTCTAACCCTAGCTCCGGCCGATCCAATTCGGCGGTCTCAAATCGGTTGAATGCTCGGCGATCGGCCATGTCAAATTCTCTTGTGAGAATTGGATCGGTCGAAGGAGGTGAGTGGGTTAAGCGTGCTCTTGCTGCTTTGATTCGACCTTCATCGCATCAACAGAGAAGGCGCACCAACTTTCAGCAGAGGCCGAGTCGCCTCTCTGCTATGGCTGTTGCTGATTCTTCTTAGATTTTGATTTAGGTCGAATAGAAAGGGATACATTGAGTTTTTATGATGTTTTCCTTCTTTTTTGGGCGGGGTTTGGGTGAAAACAATAACAACTGCTTTGAATTCTTTGTTAAATTGTAAAGAATAGAAATGGTTGGGATGGTTTTGCTTGTAAATATGTATCTTTGCGTTTGCGCAATGGAAGGAGAATTCTAAGAATTCTTCGGAATTTGAACTTTGATCAATTGAACTGATCTGCTCAAGAACACTTAACATCAACCATAATTAATTAAATCAAATGATTAATTGATGGAGTGTTATTATACAAGTGCTTATTGATGGATATTGTAAGTTGGTGGTCGAAGTTTGGCATTTTTTTTTGTTGCCTTATCCGTTAATTGATGCTATAGCATTGTATGGGTTTTGCACTGTATTGTCTTTTTACGGTACAGGTAATTTGTTTTCCTTTTTTCACGATACAGGTAATTTATTTTCTTTTTTCCTGAGAAAAAAATGTTATTACTGTATACTTTTTATTATTTGTGGATCTAACTATCTTTAATGTCTTGCTTTTGTGATGGAAGGATTGTTCACGACACGAGATCGGCATGAAGTGGTGACTTTCCATTGAGCAACGAAAGAGAAAGTTGATAAATCATAAATAATGATTTAAAATATTATTTATTAAATTAAATTCGGATAATATCTGATTTCAGGATGTTACCTGACTTGAAGTTGAAGTGATGGTGATGGAATGAATACCTGGTTCGGGGGTCCCACCATGGGACATAGACAGTCATAGACAGTTGGGACCCACAACAGCTACACAACCACTAACAGTATAACGCCTATACGAATATACGATGGGATACTCTCAAAAAATATACGATGGGACTGTGTCCTTAGTGGGCCCCAGAACAGATTAATAGATCGAGAAAAAAAGTTTATTTAATACACAACATCTCAACGCAAGAATGACTGAGAATTTTTATATTTTTAATTTGGCCTCAAATCATTTTTTTAAGAATTATTTTGTGATACTTAAAATTAAAATTTTGACAAATCTTTGTCTAAAATGGCTAAGAGAACAAATTTGATTTAAATTGATTTGATTTTTTCGGAAGTTAAAGTAAAAATATTTTTATAAAAAAAAGATATTTGAATTTTGATTTATGAAACATTCAGATCAGATGATTAAAGAGTTGAGAGATGGCTGAAGCCTGAAATTCACTGTTTTGCCATTAATTATGTACAGGTTAATTAAATTAAATGCTTGATTTTATATACTAAATCCTTAACACTTTTCGAATAATCACAATAAAAAGTTGATAATAATGTTTATTATTCATAATTTTATTATTTGCACAAAAAGTTCTCGTCAGATGTTTCTTTTACAGATACAGAAATTTGCATTGGGGTATTCACAATGAAATTAATGCTCGTCATTGTGTTTTAACACATTACTAATTTTGTTTTAAAAAATTATATAAGTTCAATTAATAATTTATTTAAAAATTAGTACATGTTTAAAATTCGTATAAAATTAATGAATTGTCTCAACTTCTCACTGAGCAGCAATGGTAATGGTACAGGATCTGCTATTAATTGAAAAAGTGAGAGTTCTATTATTTATTTTGGACCGTCCAATTAGATTTTTATGGCTTGATCACCACAGAAAAATTACAGGGGCTCTTTTGCATTGATCTTATCCGTTCATTATCACTGAACGGTCCAGATCTAAAATAAGAAAAATAAGGGATCTCAATCCTATGGTACAAGGTACAACACACTACACAGTCAATTATCTTATTAAACTGTATGTTATTAATTTGCTCCAGGATTGATTTAGGGACTACGCAGATAACACAAAATTTGAAGGTAGAAGCGTATCCGACACGTGTACAGGCAAGCAGCACAGCTGGGGAGAAGACGCTCATTTTTTCCACGTTGCGAGAACGCCACAATTTAAATTTTGTCATGGTTCGCCGACTCTCTGATTATCGGGTCGGATCAGATTAGTTTGATTTTTCTCAAAATTCGGGTTGTGGATTGGGTCGGGTCTCGGGTCAAGCAACATCGACGTTTTTCGGATGCTGGGTCGGGTCGAGTGATGTTGGGTCGGGTCTCGGGTCGGGCAACTCGATGTTTTTCGGGTATTGGTTCGGGTCGGGCGAGATCGGGTGGGGTCTCGGGTCGGACAACATCGATGTTTTTCGGCCGTTGGTTCGGGTGGGGTCTCAGGTCGGGCAATGTCGATATTTTTTGGTGTCAGGTCGAGTCGGGCGAAATCAAGTCGGGCAACGTCGATGTTTTTCGGGTGCCGAGTCGGGTCGGGTCTTGGGTCGGTCAATGTCGATGTTTTTTGGGTGTCAGGTCGGGTCGGGTCTCGGGTCGGGCAACGTTGAGGTTTTTCGAATTTCGGATTGGGTGTCGGGTCGGGCATCATTGCTTAGGGTGTTGGATTGTGTCGGGTCTCGGGTCGGACATCGTCATTGTTTTTCAGTGTTGGATTGAGTCGGATCAGATCATATTGAGTCTCGGGCTCAGGCAACGTCAGCGTCATTGAATTAGTTATTCTGATTCTTAAAGTAAATGAATCTTGATCTCATTTATATTAGTGAAAAATAATTATGTATTATAATCATTTCATTATCAGTAATCTACTAATCTTTGATTGGATTTCGTTTCTAACTTATCCCGACTTATTTGGTAAATGAGACTAAATGTGTTGTTGTTGTAATAATTTAATGACCAATTTAAGTGACATAATAGCTTGCAAAATATTTTTTTTAGGTATTGAAAAAATACATAATTGAATGCTCAAATTAGTTTTCAGTTAGACTCTTATCGTATCATTGAACAATTAAAATCTTTATTAATTTACCATTATTATTTTTAAAGATTGACTATATTATTTAATCTAAAATAAATATTAAATTTGTATAAGTTGAAGTTATCATTTTTTTACATAATTGAATGCTTATGATTTGGATCATTTTTACTGAAGATTAAATATCTTTATTAATAACAAAATTTTACTGAGTTTTAAGTCATACTATTTAACTTTAACTAAATTATTATGCACACTAATAAAATAATTACAACATCTAATAAAATGCTTTTGGGTTTTACAAGTAGGGTACACTTTTCCAGCTTCACAGACTGGATTTCGTGTAAAAACTCTTCCAAAACAAACACAAATCGTGTTGCAGTTTCCCCTGACCCATCAGGTCAGATGATGCATCGGGTTAGATTTGTTAGAGAAATGCGTTTGGATTTTAAACAGATTTGTTAGAGGAATGTGTTGGAGTTGTGTACTCATTTCACGGGCACTTTAAAAGCTTAAGAAAAGTTTGTCCCCAAGCGCATCGCTGTCAAATGTACGAAACGATCATGCAAATACCTTCTTGCGTCTTACTTTGCATTTTAATAGCCCAAATACCTTCTTGCTAGTCGGGCGATTTTGCATCATCCGGTGTCGTCTCGAATCGGGTTATGGATCTTCTTTGGTCAGGTCGGGTCGGGTTTCAGGTCATCAAGTGTCGCCTCGAATCGGGTTATGAATTGTCTCGGGTCGGACCAGGTCGGGTCGGGTTTCGAGTCATCATGTGTCGTCTCGAATCGGGTTATGAACAGTATTTTCACTGTTCACCGAACAATGAAAACACTGTTTCATGGCTCTGTGGATTCTATAGGAAAAAATCTTGCCACAATGATACATGTTAGATTTTTTATACAAGTCGAATGGAAGTAGAACAGGAGCATTAACACACAACTCATGATCTAATAGTCTTTATGTCTAATACATCTAAGAATTGAGATCAGTCTGCTACATTCGATCAAACAGAAATCTAAGAGCATCTTCATCTCTGAAATTTTCAGGGTTTCTAATCTGACGTGGCAGTTTATAACTCAGTTTCAGAAATATAACATAGTTTATAATTCAGAAACTTTGATTGAGAGTTTCTTATTTAGAAACTTTGATTCAGGATTTATAAACTGTGACGTGTCAATATCATTGGTTAAAAAAATTAACAAAAAAATAGTTAGTTGATGATGTGGCGATTAAGAAACTCTAATTGTAGTTTTAGGGATGTAAGAGTTTATAAACTAAAAAAAAATTAAGTTTCTTAATCTGATGTGGCATTATTTAGAAACTCAAAGAGTTTCATGGATAGAAATGCTCTAACAGAACTATATTTTGTCTACAAAATACAAATAACCTAAGTAGTATTCATGAGACGGAACCGAGATGGTTTCGGTTGGAAATTCCTTCTTCGGTGAAGATCTCTGCACGAAGGGCTAATCATCAGCATTAAAATCACCTTCACTGAATGCACCTTCCGACCCGCCTTTATTAATTCACGCCGGCTAGGAGAACTCGAACCCGAACTCGAACCAGAACGGTTAGAAATTCGGCGGATGTTTCTGTGACTGCACCTGAATGAATCGGGATGGTTTGTTGGTGAGCATAGACAGGTTCGAGGTGAGGTTTGAGACTTGTTTGAAGAAGGATTTGTAATTTGGTTAGTTCTTTTGGAAAGGGAACAGGATGTTGATTTGCTAAAGGGAGTAGCCATCAGAGTAATTAGTTGAAGAAGGAATTGTTAGTTGAAGAAAGAATTGTTCGAATTAGGGATGATTTATATAGTTTAATTGTTAATTTGACAAGTACACAAGGAAATTTTACAAAAGTGCCCCTCAACAGTAACAATTTATGCAATTGAAGTTCTTATCTTTTATTTTCCATTTTTTTCCATGGATGTCTTGTATTGTGTAACCTAACAATATTTTTTACATTTAATCTGTGGGTATCCTACTATTATGTTATTCAAATTCTGTTAATCTAAGACTATTCTTTTCTTTCTTTTTTTTGCAATATCAGCATCTGACTGGTATAGTTCACAGAAAAAGATAGAAAACCATCAAAAAAAAAAGGAAGACGAGAGAGAAAAAACATGTGACTTCTTAAAAAACCATGTGCAAGCCTTTCCGAAATATAACTTATTTTGAAGTATAATGGAATCAGTGAATAACCAAATCAAATTAGGCTGCCATATGTCGAGCTGATGATACACCAGTGCTCTGTATCCTAGTCAGGAACTAATTGTCGTTTTCTTTAATGGTGGAAATCAGGAATTATACATGTATCTATCAACGCAAGCATATTTTGGTCGTTTTGTAATAATGGAAGGTGTTAGTGTTGTCTATCTAATTGGATCCTAGTCACTTGGTTGAACAATAATTGGTGCCATTTGTTTCATGTTAAGTTGTTAACCTCCCCTAGACATTTTTTTTAAGAAAGTTGGTAGTTGGGGTAACATTAAATTGGATTGAAGATTGTTATCAAATAGTCGTGCGGTGTCATGTGCATCAATACTGATTTCTTCTATGTTTGCTCTGAGCAGAACACAAAAAAATAACAGTAGTAAAAGAAGAAAAATTGAGCTGATCAGGCAATATTAACATTGAACACAAATTAGCTGAATAGCCACTGTCAACTTTTCAAACAAAAAAAAATCATCGAACACAAAAGAATATCACTTTTTGATATAGATTACTGACTACCAATGATTGTTAAGTTGAAACTTATTTCAGATCTCTGCAACTCAAAATTTTCACATCAGTATTTATAATTATTTTGTAAGTCACAATGCTCTAGTTATCAATGTGTACTTCAGATGACCCGGAAATAACAATCAAGTAATTTATTTATCGCTATAGAAAATTGAGAAAAAGAAGAATGAAGCTGATTTGGTTTTTGAATTCACTCACTTTTTTACAATTACAATCGAAAATTTATATAGAAATATGATGTCATATGTGTGACAGCTAAGCAGTCTAACTAACTAAATTATAATTAATGTATTGTAACACTTTTTTAACAAACTACTTTAGTTTATGGTTTTGAGTTTGCCGTCTTGGTTGTGCTTTTCATTCTTGTATTTATTGGAGTTGTCCATTCCTGTAGTTAGCGTCAGGTGGTAAGACTAACTCATTTGGTGTTGAGATTAGCGTAGCGTCAGGTGTTAAGACTAACACCTTTGGTGTTGAAACTAGCGTAGCGTCATGTGTTAAAACTAACACATTTGATGTTGAGACTAACGTAGCGTCAGGTGGTAAGACTAACACCTTTGGTGTTGAGCCTAACTTCTTTGGTGTTGAGATTAACGTCTTTGGTGTTGAGACTAACTCCTTTGGTGATTTACATTCTACAACCCCCCTCAAGCCCAACATTTTGTCAAATACGGTGAGCTTGTTCCTTAGCAACTCAAACCGAGATGAGGCTAAACTCTTTGTAAATATGTAAGCAATTTGATCATCAGAGAAAATGAATTGGATTTGTAACTCTTTAGCTGCTACTTTGTTCTTGACAAAATGAATATCCAATTCCATGTGCTTCGTTCTAGCATGAATGATAGGATTAGCTGTGATGAAGGTTGTTCCTAGGTTGTCACACCAGAGGACATGTTTGTGAGCTGGAACGCTTTGCAACTCACTAAGTAGTGACTGTAGCCATGTTAGTTCTGTTGTTGCCTGAGCAAGGCCTCAGTACTCAGCCTCAGTTGATGATCTAGACACAATTGATTGTTTCTTGGATGATCAGGAAACTAAATTGGGACCTAAGAAGATTGCAAAACCAGAGGTGGATCTCCTATCATCAGGATAACCAGCCCAATCAGAGTCACTGTATGCATGTAGCCTGAGAGAGTATGATTTTTTTAGGTGAATACCATTGTGCAATTGACTGCAAATGGTAAGTCAGATCTGGTGATGGTGGCATACACAAGTGCTCCAACAATGGACATGTAGATTGTAGGATATCAGAGGGGAATGGCATCATGTTTGGAAAGTTGAGTGCCAGAAGGTAAGAGAGTTTTGCATAATTTGACCTTATCCACATTTGTTCTTATTAGGATGAATTTGTGAGTTTGAGTCAAAAGAATGTCATTGTTGACATGATTAACTTGTAATCGCAAAAAGTGACTCAATTTGCCTATATCCTTGATGGAGTAGTTGCTCTTGAGCTGTAGCAGTATGGAATGAATCATGGTCGAGCTACTTCTTGTGATCATAATTTCATCAACATATACTAAAAGATATAACACATTCTTTGGTGTTGAGAATAAAAAGAGAGTGGTCAGCCTGAGAGCAATGAAAGTTTTTACTTTAGAGAAAACTTTTAAATCTCTGAAACAAGGCTCTTGGAGATTGTTTTAGACCATAGATGAATTTGTGTAGGAGGCAAATATGGTCTGGAAACGGTTGATCAATAAAACCTTGAGATTGTTTCATGTAAATTCTCTTTTGTAGGTCACTATGCAGAAATACATTATTGGCATCTAGTTGGTGAAGAGGCCATTGTTGGGAGAGAGCAAGAGTAATGATCACTCTTATAGTTGTTGGTTTAACGACATGTGAGAAGATCTCAAAGTAATCTAGACCTTCTTTCTATGTGTATCCTTTGGCTACAAATCTGACCTTGTGTCTAGATATAGTTCCATCAGCATGTCTTTTGGTTTTGAAGATCCATTTACAACCAACAACATTAGTATCCGGGAGAGCTGGTACAAGTGACCATGTGCTGTTTTGAGCTAAAACATCAAGTTCTTGAGCAATTGCCTGGCGCCAAATATTATATTTCACTGCTTGAGTAAAGCAAGAAGGATCATAATCATGAGTTGTAGGATCAGTTTGTGTGGCATGGTACAACAGATGATATGGAAACTGCTTTGGCTTGATACTTGATGTTTTGTGTCTAGTTATCATTGGATGAGATGAAGTAGAGATTATTGCTGAATTAGGATGTGATGGAGGAATTGCTGATGTTGTTTGAGGTAATGGTGAAGTAGGCTGTGTTGGTGGAGGAAGTGGTAAGATTGTAGGACCTGTTGAGGGTAAAATGGTTAATTTGTGTTCAGCGGGAACAAAGATTGTGAAGAATTGAAAGTTCTAGTGGCTTTGGCAAAAAAGGTAATGTAGTTATTGAATTGTACATGCCTCGAGATATAAAGTCTGTTTGAGGGCAAATGCAAGCATTTGTATCCTTTATGCAAGGAATAGTACCCCATGAAAACACAAGACAAGGAATTGGGTTTAAGTTTATGGTCATTGTAAAGTTTTAGTAATGGAAAACATTCGCAACCTATAATTTTATGGAGGTGTACTTCCAGTAGGTATAGAAGGCAGTCTGTTGATGACAAACAGTGTGCTTTCAAAAATTTCATCCTAGTATTCAAGTGAAATTGAAGCTTGATACATTGCTGCTAAATCAAGTTCTACAATGTGCATGTGCTTACGTTCAACTAAGCCATTTTGTTCTGGAGTATAAGGACGAGATATGAAAAGTAATCTCAGGAAATTGAGTTCTAATTGTAGATGATTCAGTTCCACCATCACATTAAACAATATTGATCTTACAAGACAAAATATTTTTCTACTTTTGCTTTGAACAAGGTAAAAACTCTGGGAACATCTCACTTACAAGAGCAACAGTAAAGCTAACCAAATCTAGAGAACTAATCAAGAAAATGTACATAGTACTTATTGCTATTCTTGAATGTAACTGGTGTTGGTCTCCAAACATTAGTGTGCATAATGTGAAGATGAGCATTAACTATAGTAGTAGAGGGTAGAAAGAAGAGCTTGTGAGCCTTGGCTTGAGAGTAGTTTGTGCAAAAAGACAAAATTATATCTGCAGCTTGAATTTTATTTTGTTTTGAAAGAGCTAATAACCACAGCAAGAGAACAGTGAACAAGTCTTCTATGTCAAGTGTCCAAAGAGGTGTGAACAGCTTGTAAAAGAAGATGGTTCTTATTTGGAGAGTGAAGCAGGTAGAGTCTATCATGGATTGATTCATGAATCAATATTCTGAGTGTGACCTTGTCCTTCACAAAGCATTTGGAGTCAGAAAACTCAATTGTGACATAATTGCCTTTTAACAACTGAAAATGTTAAGTAAGTTATTTGTAATGGAAGGCACAAAAAGAATGTTGTTAAGCTTTAAAATATTGCCCGAGGTGTGAATAATTGAAAAACCAATGTGAACACTTTTCAAACCTGATCCATTATCCATGTGTACCATATCAGTGCCATAATAGAAGACACTATATGAGGGATTGTTGAAATCATTGGTCACATGTGTGATTGTTCCAGAATCAAGACACCATTCTTGAGAAGGAGGTGCATTGGGCTGAGCCAGAAGTGCTTATGGAGGAGCTGAGGAGGAGGAGGAGGAAATAGAATCAACACTTGATTGTTGTGTGTAGGAAATGTCAACCTGTGGTAACATTTGGTAGCTGTGTGACTCCACTTGAGACATATCTGGCACTGGATGTTGTCATTTTGAGAAGAAGAATATCTTCATCTTCCTCTTTCTCTGTATCCTCCTATGCCTCTTCTCTGATTGGAGTTATAGTTCTTTTGGAAATTTTGATTGGTGGATATGTTGTTTTGATTAGATCTATTCCCGACATAGAAGGTTGAGTGAGATTGAGAGTCAGTACCAAAAGGAGTTGATTCTGGTGTCTGCATAGTTAAATGTGCCATAGAGGAGGACAATGAGGTAAGATTGGCTTGTTGTCGTGCCTCGTGAGAGAAGAGAAGACTCCTCAGTTCTGACATTGTAACTGACTCAGATCGAAGAGAGATAGCGATAACAACATTATCAAATTTTGTATCTAACCCTTTAAAGGTATCAAGTACCAATTCTTGATCTGAGATTCCAGAGCCAATGCTTCTCAGCCGACCTACTAGTACCTACATGTGCTGAAGAAATTGATCATAAATAGTTCCTCCCTTTTTGAGGTTTGATGTTGTTGGATTAAACTTATCTCTTGTTTGACAATTTGCAAAACAAATCAGTACTAACCTTGCACAATTGTTTTGGTGAGATGCAGGTTTATACAGGTACACATTGATGATGCAAAGGCTCCAACATGCATGTACAAGTCAAAACATACTCAAAGATATCAAGAGCAAGCAAATTGAACATTTCCAGATTCATGCTTTACCACAAAGGATGCCGAACCCGTCAGAACAGGTGCCCTACCCATCATAACGGGTGCCCAACCCGTCACAACAAGTTAAAGTGGAGAAGAGCTAGAGCAGAGAAGAAATTCTAGAGACATGCGTTACTATAATGCATCACTAACCCATCACAATGGGTTCCTCACCCGTTATAACAGATTTCTCACCCGTTATAATGGGTTCCCAACCTGTCACAACATGTTCCTGCTCAAGAGGACCCAGAAGTCAGTGAATCAAGCAGAGAAAAGCAATTTTGAAAAGCTGCCAACTTGTTATAACAGGTTGCAAGATTCTGTAATGCAAGGGCATAAATTCAATACTCCAAGACTTCAAGAAGTGCTCAGTATATATATATACCTTGGAGGTACGAACCAGAAATACATCTAAAACCCTCCCCAAGTTTTCAAGCATACAATTGAGCACCAGAAAAAGTACTAAATTCTTCTCCTACAGCTGCCTAACCTGAGAGACACTTATTCAATTGTCAATCTGAGAACACTTATTCTAGCTAGCTTTGTTAGCCTTTGGTGTACTACATTATGTTGTCAAGTAGTGCATCCCTGTCCTTGATTGTGTAGTCAATCAGACATTTTACCTTGTAGAGTGGTGTAGCCCCTTGCATAAGTTTAGGAATCTAAGACTGGTTTGCTTATTGAGAAGAAATCAAAGATAGGTTTTGCAATTATAAAGAACACTTATTGTTTAGTTGATTCGATATTGGAAGGATATTTTGGTTCCGGGAGTCTCGTGGATGTATGCCTAGTTTGTTTGTAGGCTGAACCACGTTATATCGTGTGTTCTTGTGTTCTGTTGACCTCTCTTGCTTTTACTCTCTCTCTCTTTACTATACTTGCACTTTATTATCTTGATTTGCTCAATTGCTATTAGTACTTGCTTGCTTGTGATTTTAGCTAGGTGATTAAGGTTTAAAAGTTTGAATTGTAATTGTCAAAAACACTTCTGCACTAGCACTTGACCTTAGGACCTCCATTCTAACAAATGTTTCAGCTTGAGTTCCAACACTCTGGCCATGGAAGCATAGGTGTGTAGTTGGTTGATCTCGGTCTAGAGTTGCCTGAAAGTCTCAAAGTTGATGACTTGAGCAAGAATCAAGGAGAAATAGAATTAAAAATCGAGGCAAGAACAAGTTGATCTTGTTTGTGCCAATTGGAAAATTCAGGATTTATGGAGGATCCTTCTGTTGATGTTATCGTTAGAGATGACGGTTCTTTTGAACAGTCAACAAAGCTGATGAGGCCATGACCTCGTAAAATAGCAATGATCTGAGATTTTCAGAGAAGGTAATTGTCAGAACTTAGAGTTGTGTTGATTTGGTGAGTGAATTGCACTGGTTGATTTGGAGTTTCTGAACTCGCCATTGTTGACAATTAAAGGTTTTTTGAAGTAATTTGAAGAGTAACGCTGTGATACCTTATAACAAATAGAGAAAAGGAAGAATGAATTTGATTTTTGAATTCATTCACTCTTTTTACAATTATAATTGAGAGATTTATATAGAAATATGATGTCATATGTGTGACAGCTAAGCAGTCTAACTAACTAGTTAATTATAATTATTGTTTTGTAACAAACTCTTCTAATAAACTACTTTAGTTCATTCTGTTATAACAGTTTTGAATTTGTCGTCTTGGTTGTGCTTTTCATTCTTGTATTGATTGAAGTTGTTCATTCTTGTAGTTAGCGTCAGGTGGTAAGACAAACTCCTTTGGTATTGAGACTAGCTTCTTTGGTGTAGAGACTAAGAGTAGCGTCAGGTGGTAAGACTAACACCTTTGGTGTTGATACTAGCGTAGCGTCAGGTGATAAGACTATCACCTTTGGTGTTGATACTAGCGTAGCGTCAGGTGATAAGACTATCACCTTTAGTGTTGAGACTAATTTCTTCTGGTATTGAAACTAACTTCTTTGGTAATTTACATTCTACACTCAATTAATGCATTGTCACAATTCGTAATGCTTATATTGTATATAAAATTGAAATTTCCACTCTTGTGATTTTCAATAGGCTTCTATCCACTAGATTTTGATCTAGATTCTGAGACCGATTCAATCCTAATTAATGTACATATGCATGGAATAAGCATTGTCACAATCAGTGCACCGTGCATTAAAAACTATACTGACAAAAATTATCTACAGTACAAAACAGCTCCTACCATTATGATAATATTATATGATAACTAGTATGTCACTAACAAAAGAAATTTATAATGATCCTTCTCTTATTTTCTTTCGGCTTACTTTTCAAATAGTAGTCTCACTTTTCAAATGCAAGGGGAACTTATATTGCATAATTTCCAGCAATAAAAATTTAAACAAGTCAGCCTGCTGCAATATATATTTTTTTGTGCTGCAGCTATTAGGATAACTGTGACATAGAAATATGCTCCTTCATGGCCAAGTTATTTCCATTTTTTAATCACCTGTGGCGTTTTTTAATGTAGCACGTTACTACCATTAAGTTTAACAGAAAAGTATAAAAAAATAAAATACATCGGTCCCACGTACCACAGTTTTATTCTTTTATTAATGCTCATTGATTTCAGCTTACCAGAACACACAGAATCTAAAAACTATTGACATGAACAGGAGAAAAGACTATTAAATTAATTATTTCATGGTGACATGTCATGCACAACATCTAAAAGTTCCGAAGTACAATTCGCCGACATTTACTTTATTTACAGTGGTAGAGCTTCAACTAAATCGTTTTTTTTTTTGGGGGGGGGGGGGGGGGGGGGCTGCAATATATCTTTTTCTTAATTAGTTCATAATCGGTTAATGTAAGGGGGCTAAATACAAATTTTATAGTGTTATCATAGTAAAAATCAGCAAATTCTTAACAAATTCACTTACATCTCAAAAATACACAACCCCTGTTTATTTATTTGATTTTTTTTTAAGAACATTGACAATGATATTTTTGGCAGCTGGTAACCAAAATGCTTATCTAAATTCAAAGGGGTCACCTGGGCCTAATTAATTATTCGGTATCTGTTCAGTCCTGTGGCAGCAATGGAACCACACATGGTGTAACAAGTGATTTGCAGTTCACACCTCACACAGATTTTGTATCCATAAGCAAGCTTTTCTTTGTTTCAGATTTTAATTAAAACCGGCAAGTTATTTTTGTTCAACTTTTATTTACTATTTATACGAAGAACACTGTTTTATCGGTACCAGCGAATCCAGATTCAATACTGACACATCCCTTATCTTTACTTTGCCCTCATTTGATATGTTAAATAGTCCCGCAAGCGACTTGCGAGGGAAAAGAAAGGTTTTCAAATTAAAAGAAAATATCACACTGGGATATTTCTTCATGTCAACATCTCACCTTGTAAATACCTTTAAGAGTAAGTACCTAATAATGATACATATTACAAGTTGGTATTGTTGATAAATTCCCCATTTAAATTGGCAAATCCGATAAGTTGTGTCCATGACTCCATGGTGACAGTAGCGGTACTAGTACCGGATGATGGAACTCAAGCAAGTTTGTAACAGCCAATATGAAGACTTTTGCTCATTTGGGTAATATTTTGAATTCAGTTTAACTTGAATATCAGGTAAGCTAACGTATGACTGGTTTCTAGTAATACTGATCAGAACCGAAAGCTACTCAATAACTCATCAGTATTGTATTTGGTATTCAACATACAAGGATGAATTAAGTTGCATAAACAGCATATGGATATTTAAATCATTTTTAAGGACTTAATTCTTAACCAAAATGCAGTAGCTGATCTTAAATCCTAGTCAAATCAAATAATAAACACAAATTCAAGATCATTATCAACTGGACCACAGAGAAAATGAAAAATGTAGTTTCCTAACTACCTCTTCTCTCTGGCCTAATTTGGCATCAGTACATATTAAATTTTGACGACTCACATCTACTTTTACTAGCCGATTCAATATTGTATTCAAGTTATAAGCACATCCTAAGAGAGAACAAATATCATATCTAAATATGTGACTCAACGGAAGGGGACATGGTATAAATTTTTGTAATGCTACCGTTTTCAGTGAGAGGTTGTCTATACTTCGATTGACTATTCAAAGTTTTAAAGGCCGGGAATGTTAGTAGTCAAAGAAATTACAATGCATTGTTTGGTTATTCAAACTGCAATGGTTAAAAGCAGCATATACCAGCATAAAACCTAACATGCTTGGATGTCCTGAATCCTATCATTTCATTTTTAACAGGAAAAGGAAAATGTGCCTTTTATTTTATCTTTAGTATAAAAGTAACTTTTACAAAGTTTTTTATTGCCATAATCATAGAACTATGATGAATCATACCATACTTAAATGCTAGATTGACACAAAATTGATGTCGCAAATACCATTCAATTGAAATTTCTGACTCAACTTCGGATGGGATTTTTTTCTTTAAGATTCCATTACAGTTCTTCTTTTTTCCTTTGTAAATCTACCTCTGTAACTTAACATTGACTAATTTTCAGCATATAGTTGAATGTATTGAATTAGATATAAATGGAGGCATTATAACGCAATAGCTTCAGTTCATTGAATACTTAAACGACACTATCCAAAATTTTGATTCAGTAAGTTAATATCCCATCATTTTGTCAGCCAAATAATGACTCTGTGCCAGAGCTGGAACCACAACATCATGTTGTAACTCCGAGTCACCAATGACATTGGCTGTCAAAAAAAAAAAAAGTTGAATAATGTCAAATATGATTATCTAATCATTTACAAATGGATCCAACATCCATAAAAATTCAAATTACACAAACAATACCAAGCTCGCGCTAAAGTAGTCACCAGTCAATTCAGACTTTAATGTGCAGGTGTATCGCAGCACCTATTCCATCTCCTTCACACTGGTATCAAATGGTATGTCATAGTCATATTGTCGGCATTGCTCAGGTTATAGACCATAACTGGAGCTGGATAAATTTATATACTGTACGTCTCTCTTCAAAGGTATGAACATACATTTGTGTCCAAATTGTATACTGTCTTCCAGAGAAAATAACATGTCTAAAATGTGATTGATTTGACTGGGTAGAACATGACTGGTGTTGATTTTCTTTCATATTTTGGTCCAAATTTTCCAAACATCGCAGTTTCCGTTGATGATTTCAATGTCAGGATTTTTATTAGATGTAAAGATCTTACACAATTTAATGCCGCCAGCCTGGCATTGAGGAATGCCAGTTATCTTAAATTTGGGTGAAGTATACTCCTGGAAGGGCTGTCAGAAGGAACTCCAATGCAGCGCTGTACATTTCCAGCGCACCAAACAAAGACTTCCATCCTGTTGAGATCATCTTACTTTGTTGAGATTTGCATTAAAAACACCCCTCCTTAATCCAGGCAGCATGCGATAAGGACGCAGCGAACTCAGTGATAGAGTGAAATCATTTTTACACCCGTATCTTGTAATTGATTTATGATCATATCCCTAGATGTTAAAAGTTGATCTTGTACTAACTATCCTGTCAACATCAACAGATAAAAAGTGGATAAACATTAATCTTTCAAATATAAAAGATGAGAGCTTTGGTACAATCTAATCACTAATCAGAAAAAAAAATGAACAAGTTCACTTATAAGTTTCATGACAAACAATATCATATTTATGTAGCACGTGGATAAAAAGAGGCGTGATAACATTTATTTGTCTCATCATCAAAGTGATAACCAAAATGGATTAAATTATCTGACAGTATTAGTTTGAATAATGTGAAAATTGATGTCATCTTCAACACAAACAGATTCAATTATCTGTGTGATCTATCAGCATCCGGAGCACAACTCTTGAAATTGAACGTATTAATAATATTAAAATGATGTAAGAGAAAAGTAAAAATAAATGATGTTGTCAGTAGAATCAATATAAAGTACTATGTATGAAATAAAATAGATATACATAGATTTGTTTGGTAGCGTGTAGAATAGCAGAACATACAGTAAATTCCAAAAATGTTATCTAAAACTTTGGATATAATCATAAAATTTCAAATAGCACCCGAACTATGCTATTTTGTTATTCTATCAATAGGGTGGAATAGTAATCTTAAGTAATAAAGGAGCAGACACTTGAATTGTTTCTTTTGGCATTTTACTATTTGATTGTACTTTAAAACTGAACAAAAATAATGTGGAGCTGTTTTCAAATAATGGAAGTTATATGACGATTTTAATTTACTAGTATTATGTTTTTATTTTGCATAACAATTCAATTACTATTCTAATGTCATTATATGATTTATCCCTTACCAATATTTTCTTCTGTTACCTCTTACCTTTGCTTGAAAAGAGAGGTCTGATAAGGGATATCAGCATATTAAAGGAGATCTATTTCATCCATTACCAATGAGTTATCGAGAAAGCAAGCCTTATTATTATCCTTGCCTAGATAAAATATCAGATAATGATGCCGTTAACATCCCTATATAGCTATAAAGTATTCTGATTTTACCTTTTGTTTTTATTTTAGACATCCCTGGTTTCAAGATCAGGACTTATGCTGGGTATTTTGTATCCAACCACACTTTAAAAAACTGTCAAATTCGCTAGCCAAATATCTAGATTGATTTCCTCGTTCGGGACCCAGTCATGCATTATGACTTCCTGGTCTAACTTAAACTCATCAATGATTCCATTTTATCAGCTTTTTCTGAACTTGCAGTCTTACCAGCATCTCAGGCAAAGAAAAGTGCATGCATTTTGACTTCAACTAGGCTTAAGCGTGTGCATGTCCGAATTTGAATAATGAAGGGATCGGTATGGAAGAGGTGGGAAGATGCTCATACAGTTCTAAGTGCATAAGACGCCATATCCATCCGTTGGCCACCCTTTCTTTGCTAGGTTATCTTCAGTAAGTACTTTATTTTTGAGAAGTAACCACATGAACATCTTCATCTTTAGAAGAGTTTAGGCTTAATTTCCATAAAACTGGTGCATGTATATCAGTATATCTATAACTCCAGTGTTGAAAATGAATACATGCTGAATTCTTGGTGAACATGCCATTTGGTGAAATTCAGTTATAAATTATAAATAACAAGCTGTACGCTGTACAATAGTTTTTAGCAAGTATAGAGTATAAAGGCACAAACAATCAACTTATCTCATCATCAAATTGTTAAACAAAATCAGTTGAATAATCTGACAGTATTTGTTGGAATATTGTTCGAATTGATGTAGGATATTTTGTTTGTATATTATCCTAATCAACAATTATGTGAGCATGCAGTACATAAAAGAAAAGCTTTCAGTTAAGTGAAAGCAATATTTTCACATTATTTTTTTATTTTTTTGTCCTTAAAAGTATGAGTCAGCAGAATACTGTTGAATACTCTATAAAAATAATCTCAACCAAAAAATAAAAAAAGTTTAGCAACAATATATGATGATACTGTTGAATTTATTTATATTTTACATTAACCAGTCTTGCTTACTATATTCTTTGGTTCAGTTTTTTAGTTTATATTTATAGTTTTCCTTTGAAGTAAAATTCAGCGGAAACTTGAAACTTGTCCATGATTCCATTAGCAACTTTTGCACTATCTGGTAATCTTACCTCAATCTCAGGCAAAGAAAAAGTGCATGCCTTTTGACTTCAACTAGCTTGAGCGTGTGAGAGTACTGTAAGTCAAGATTTACATTAGCACTAGTTTGACAATGCTATCATGTAGCTCAAGTCAATTTGGGCTCAAAGAGTCTACTAATTCATGCACTTACAATTCTGCTGACCTTTTCCCCTTTGACATTTCTTCCTACTGATTAAAGTTCAGAACCCTTGTATCGATATCATCTTTTGTACTAAACCTGAAGACTAAGGCATTGAACAATTAAAAGCCTGGGGCCAGTTCAGGGCCTGCATGTCAAAGTGCTGAGAAGGTTTCATTTATTATAGGAAAATATTCTAGCGACATGCCTCATCGATACATGTACGCGCGCCGCTATGCATGTTAAACGAATTATTATGTATGTTAACGAGTTGTTATGTATTTTATTTTGTACTGAAAAACATTTATGCAAGTTAAACACTTTGTTATGCATGTCAAACAATTAACATGTATAACATAACAATTTTTAATACAAAATAACATACAAGTAAATTGAAATAACATACGTAACAATTAATTTAACATACATAATACAATTATCGATGAAGGGAGCTTATATCAGATCTCTGATAATACAGATAGAATCTTCTCTCCCGACAGGGAACATTAATACTCTTAACACTTTTTGACCAGTATAGTTAAAATGCTGGTCTCTATTTATTTTTGAACCTACAAGATAAAAAAGATTCTTTGAATCGGTGTAAAAGGACCATTATCTTCTTACGAGTTGGTTGGAATTAGTTATTAACAACTAATAGCTTGACACTTGGTGAAGGCGCCTTAATTGCAGAGAATATGAAGTTTCCTGTTTATGAGCCACCTTCAGAATACCATGTTGGATTGCTGCATAATTGCGACTAGGACGCTGATACAATTAATATCCTCTGTTCTGCCTCTTTATTTTCTCTATTGTTACTGACGCGTGGGCAGTGGCGTAGTCAGGATTTTGGTTCAGCGGGGTCCGTCGGAGCATAGGCGCGTTGACGTGTCGGAGCATGAGCGTGTCGACGTGTCGGAACAAGAATGCGTCGAGGAGTCGAACCAGCGGCGTAGTCATGATTTTGTTGTTGTTTTTTTTAACTAAAATCAACTTGAAAAATAGTGTGAATTTAATGTGCAGTTTCAACAATCTGAACTGCTGTTATCAACAATCTGATTTCACTTCAGAGAAGAGATTCAGAAGCATTTTTTCAGAGAAGAGATTTCACTTGTTATCAACAATCCGATTTCAGAAGCATTTTTCAGCATTATCAAACTACCAAAAATAGTAAAGAGAGAACAGAGAAGTCAAAGAAGAGATTACCAGACGGAGAGCGGCAGTCGGCGGACTAGCAGAGAGCAGCGAGACGGCGAGAGATGAGGCGACTAGGGTTCTGACTTCTGAACCCGAAGACTCGTCGTTGACTGGAGAACCGCGTCGACTCGGGAGAGCAGCGTGGACTGGAGGCTGGAGGCTGGAGCCCTGGAGGCGACTAGGGTTCAGTGATTCAGTTGGAAACTCGTTGTGGACTGGAGTGTGGAGAGCGGCAGACTGGCAGTCGCAGAGAGCAGCGAGACCGGCAGAGAACCGCGTCGACTCGCGAGACGGCGAGAGCCGATAGATGAGGCGAGATGTCGGAGTCTTGCAGTGGAGAACTCGCAGTGAGATCGTCACTAGGGTTCAGTCGAAACTCGCAGCGTCGCGTCGGAGTCTTGCAGTGTCGCGTCGAGCACTCCAGCCGTCGAGCGTCGTGACTGCCGCGTGGGAGAAAGAAGAAACCTCATTCGAAAGCCGAAGTTCGCCCCTACTCTACGGAATGGTGCGGCGGAGGTGGCGAGAGAGAGCAAGCGCCATGGCGTTGACGGTCGCTCCCTTCTCTCTCCGTCGCAGATGGAGCACAGAGGTGGAAGAGCTTTCAAAGCTAGTCGCTAGGGTAGAGAGAAAGAAGCGGGTCAGAAATTTTCAGAGGGGTCCTTTGCTATTTTCAGATGGGTCCCTATACTTTTAATTATTTACAGATAAGTCCTACTGTGAGTAATCTCAAATTTTCAGGTGGGTCCATGGACCCACCAAAAATGCTGTAGCTCCGCCCCTGCGCATGGGTCCCATGCGGGTTCCGCGCTTTGACTTTAGGAGGCCTTCTTTATTAGAGCATTGACTGGGACAGAGTTGGAGGCACCGTAGGTTTTTCCTTGCGACTATACAAGAACGACTTTAAGCATTTACTCATTCAATATATATCTGCTGGTAACAAACAGTATACATAGAAGTGGCGGAATCCGACCTGACCTAAGAATCCAGTCCTACCCAATCCGGTCCGACTTGAGTCCGATCCTCAATATTTGATAAAGTCAAACTAATAAGAACTCAATCCGATTCGAGATGATCAGTAATCTGAGATGAAGCGGCACATGAGCGATTCGAGCCCGACCCGACCCGATCCAAGACTACCCGTAACTCGAGATGGCGCAACACACGAGGACCTGAGTCCGACCTGATCCAACCCAAGGTGACTCGTAACCCGAGATAGAGCGACACATAAGGACCCGAGTCCGATCCGACTTGGTCTTATATAACTTGTAAATCGATCTAATTCTATCTTGCCGACATCATAATCTAATTTTACTAACAAATTAATATCAGAGAAAATCAAAATTTAATAACACAATTCAATAATGCGATATGATCTTGTCCGATTTGAACTTAAAACTCAAAATAATGCTCAAAAGCAAGCTTTTAAAAAATGTTTAACGTCCCTTAACGGTGAGGTGATCGCTTAACGATTTAACGTTAAAATGATGTTATACGGAAGTTAAATTAAAAAACTGACAACGACTTTTTATATATTATTCATTTATTTTAGATCAAATTATGGTGCGAACATGCATATTTTTTGTCATCTGTATGATTGTATGTAACTATGTATTATATAATATATTTAACAGTATCATTGCTGCCTTTTTCTTTTCATCATTTAAAAATATGCATTATGTGATATGATATGTTTAATAATTAGAATTTAGGATGTATTTTATTTTTAGAATGTGCTTAAACGTTTGTTTTTATAAGTTTCACTATCTAATTGCACAAGTCGCACCAACATAATAATATCTCATGCCAGCATCAATATAATACACAAGACCAGTATAATCAACACTTCATCATAACACTGGTAACTATCCGAATAAGTTAAATATGTTGATTCAGAAGTGTAGAAACTTGTTCTAAGGCATGTGGTAGGATTAATCGGTTGATTACTTATCTATAATTAGTTAGCTTAGAGTAAATAAAATTATTTTGGAGGTCATATGACTGAACATGTGGATTTTTGCTCTTGTAAATTGTAAAAAAGAAAACGGTTTTAACGATAACCAAATAAAACATATTTAAACGGTTTAATTCAAGTTAAAACGGTTAAAACATAGAAAACAAGAAAAAACGGTTATTTCTCAAAAACTTAATGTCAAAGATTTTTTCAAGTTAAAACAAAGTTTTTTAAAAGCCTGCTCAAAAGTTATCAGTAAAACCTGACTCGAACCCGACCAGATCTCACCCGTCCCGACCCAAGATCCGAAATTTGTCGATGTAGTCTGATTTGAAACTCGATTTTATCTCGCCCGACCCGACCCATTACTTGAAAAAGACCGACTCATTACCTGAAAGTTGTCGACATCTTACGATGCGAAACCCAACCCGATCTGACTTGAAACCCAACCGGACCCGCAAGTCGACTTTTATCGACATTCAAACTAACCTAACCCGACCCGACTCAAACCCGTCGGACCCATCCGACTTGCCACCTCTAAGTATACATAAAGATATTTTATGAAGTACAAATACATTTCAAAGAAAAGCTACTAGTGATAGAACAATAATTACAATTTACTCATTGGCTTCATGTTATGCTTATATATCTAGAAAAGCTACTAGTATACATTTCAAGATGCTTTATCTTGAGATGGGTAGGTGACCTGTCCTGACCAGGCAAGGAACTGCTCGTTATACACGCTATGGCACCTTTCCCGTGCATAAACCACTCAAAATACAGGGGACAACATGACAGCAGCAGATACCATCACTAGTCCGATATATACCCATTTACTGTACTTCTCCAATCCAGGGAAGTTGTTGGAGTGAATGGAGGTGAAGGTATCACGAACAAAGGTGCAGTCTTCTAGCTGGAACAGGAAGGGCCCGTATTGATATATAAAAATTCATCTTGAGTCGTGTAGAAACTTAGAATGGGATATTGGAGGAATGTAAAGAAGCTGAGTTGTAGAATGATTTCATTGCTTGTTTCTATCTTGTGTTACAGACTTACAGCTTAAGTAAATCAGTATATATAATAGTTTCAGATAGTTTCTATGTGCCTAACTAACTATTGATTACATTCTGTTACACAGTTAATTAGCATTTGTATTGAAGATCTTCTGTGGCAGTATCGTGAGTTGTCTAATACACCCCTCTTGAAAATTAAACCGAGATAGAGGCAAAGACTTTGTCATGATATCGGCACTTTGATTCTTGGAACATAGAAATTGAACATGTAGTTATTTATTGGCCACCTTTTCACGAACAAAGTGATAGTCTATCTCGATGTGCTTTGTTCGTGCATGGAACATTAGATTAGATGCAAGAAAAGTTGCTCCAATATCACACTCACTGTACTTTCAATTGAAGCATACCTGGCTGAGGCAGCACAAAATATTGGGGTTTGATTGGAATGCATCTTATGCCAAGGATTTCATGAGCTTTTAACAAGACCCTTAGAACCCTAAATATTGTTCATTCAGGATTAGTCTCATGATGGGGCTATGATATCTTGCAAAGGATACTGACTATATGTATTCTTTGTATAGGTGGTAATGTTAATTCAGAATTAGTCTAATGATGAGGCAAAGATATCTTGAATATATGCGGGATGACATCTGCAATCGAATGAGGAGTTGATCTGAATAATTGGCATTTGATGTATGGATGATGTTCAACAATTGTTCTGTAAATAAATGGGTGTTTCTATGTATGCCACAGGGGGGGGGGGGTACATGATAGCTTTTGAGTGTTTTCTTTTTCGTTATGTAAATATATAAACATTGTAACGACAATTTTGTTTCAGTAAAGTGAAACAGATCCAAATTTCCACAAAATATATACACTTAATTTCTAATTAGCATTAAGGTAATATGGTACACAAATGCATGCATTTCTTGTGTGCTTCTTAATCATCTATATCAGACTGCATTCAAAGATCATAGAATTGCTGCTTTCCAATTGTTTAACACAATATAGTTTTTTCGAACATAAAAAGAACAAGAAAACAAACTCAGGTATTGTAGGACGTGAAGCATCTCAAATCCTCATTTTAACTCTTAATAAAGCACAATCAGAAAGAACTTAACTTGTAAAGAAAATACTTGGTGAGTCTTCTCTCCATGATGTTAATTCTGTTTTTCTAAGCACAATCCGATCAAAATGAGCCAGATATATGATGATTTTTTCTAATCATATTATGAAAGACTTGGTAGTAAACCATACAAGTAGTGCAATGTCATTCCAGAGAAAATAACATAAAAAACCTACTCATATTAATGCATATATACCCCTAATCCTCAATATGCAAGCCGACAACAAGCAAGTTCAAAACGGAGGGGTTCATCGCAGCCTCCAGGATGAAAAAGGAAGGAAGAGGGCTGAAATACATATACAACAGGTTCATATGTACTAAATAAGAAACTGATCTGCCAATGCTGAAAGACACCTTGTTTGGTGTATTTCTCTCATCTAGCATCTCTGCAATGATTTTTCTGTGGGCAAAAACATTGCTTTTAACAAATTACGACAAAAGATTAAAACGTAATTTCAATGGGCTGTATTTGCCGGTTTATCTTTGCTGGCCACGTAAATCCATGCAAAAAAGGAAATATTATCACTTGTAACTTACGGTGAATCACCATGAAATTCATCACACAACAAATCTTATAAAAGGGAAGCCTTACAAGCCAGTAAGCCACCACTCGACCAACTGTTGTCGCATAACCTTCTCTCCTAGGTCTTCGATCGATTTTCGGTTGCTAATTAGAATTTCACCTTAAAGTGGCTGAACAATACCCACTGACTCATGTTTCTCTTCCACCAAGTTATCATATCAACATTACTCTCCAACTAATTGCCTCAAAACCTGCTATACATCCAAAACCTATAGGAAATATCAAATTTCCTTTTTGTACCATGGAAAATTCGGCAGTATGGTTGATCGACTCAGGTTCCGGACACCATGTGACGTGGAATCCCGCTCTTTTCCAAGAATCGGTATCAAATCCACTTGGACCAACTTTTGTAGCTGCAAATGGTTCCCGCCTTAAAGCGACTCACATCGGGAACATTGGATCTCCCTCGGACAAATTGTTTGTTCAGGAGGCCTTTTTGGTGCCCGGACTGAATTGCAACCTCATCTCTGTTAGCCAGCTTTGTGCACAGGGTGCCAAGGTAATATTTTCATCATCGGGTTGTATAATAGAGGATGCTTCAACAGGACATGTGTTGGGAAGAGGGCACAAGAATGTCAATCATTTCTACTTGGATGAATTAAATATGTGTCTTCCTGAAGGTATGCATCCAACTTACTGAATAATTAAATAGTAGTGGATCTTACTAATTTTGGAAACCTATCCGTGTTTTTGCTTTTTGACATGAAAATTGAAGCCAAACTTTCTAACATTTTACCAGAGATTAAAAGCACTCAAAATTTCTTTATTTGTAATTGTCAGAAAGAAACAACTAAATTTTTTATTGCATATTAATTATATAGAGGAGGGTTCAAATGTTGGCCTATGGCCTTTGTTACAATATTTTAGTGGAAGAGAAAGAAAGAGGAAGGAGCATAAAATATATCTTTCATATGACAACAACACAATACAACTTTGTTTCTTTGCTCACTTAACATTACAAATGACAACTTCTCTATTTATAGGCTATATGGTGCCTCTTAGATATCCTATGATATAAATGCCATTAATCATAACACAAGTTTCTATGGCATCTCCTAGAAATACTACTTATTAATTAACCTAGAAGATCACAACTATCATGTGCATGTATTGCACACCCAACATGACCCTTGAACTCTTAACCAATTAATTAACATAGAAAACATGCAAATATTAATTTCAACACTCCCCCTTAATATTTGTATCTATCATCCCCAATAATTCTCTAAGGTACACAAATTTGTCACACGGAAGTGCCTTGGTGAAAATATCCGCCAATTGATCTCCGGTCTTCACATGCTTGATCATAACCTCTTCATCCTCAACAGCTTCTTTAATGTAATGATGCTTGAGCTTGATATGCTTGGTTCGGCTATGAAACACCGAATTCTTCGACATTGCAATTGCCGACTTGTTGTCACAAAAGAGAACTGTGGCCATGTCTTGTTTCTCCTCCATGTCACATAAAATCTTTCTCAACCAAACCACTTGTTTAGTTGCTTCACTTGCCGACACGTATTCGGCTTCTGCGGATGAATGTGCCACTCTCTCTTGCTTCTTTGACGCCCATGAAAAAATACCCGACCCGAGTGTAAAGCAATACCCGGATGTACTTTTCATGTCATCCATACTTCCAGCCCAATCACTATCACAAAATCCAAACAACTCAACATCTTCTCTTTCATTTCTTTCAAACATTATACCATATTCTTTGGTACCTTGTATGTACCGCAACACTCTCTTTGCAACTCCAAAATGTGTTTTGCTCGGTTGATGCATAAATCGAGACAATAATCCCGTAGCATACATAATATCGGGTCTCATAGTGGTAAGATATAACAAACTCCCAACCAAACTTCTATATTGCGCCGCATCGGCATCACCTTTACCATCTTCTTTTACTAACCTCTCGTTCACCAACAATGGAGTCATCACCGGATTACAATTCTCCATTTTAAACTTAGAGAGAATATTTTGTGCATATTTCTTTTGATAAATAAAAACTCCGTCTTCTCTTTGATGAATTTCAATTCCCAAAAAATAATGCAACAAACCCAAATCATTCATCTCATATCTTTTCATCATGTCATCTTTAAACTCGTGCATCATTCTCTCATCATTTCTAGTAAAAATCAAATCATCAACATAAAGTGAAACAATGAGCATACCAGATTTACCATGCTTGACATAGAGTGTTGGTTCACTTGGACTTCTTCTAAATCTTTTTTCGTTGAAGTAACTATCGATGTTGCCATACCATGCACGCGGTGCTTGCTTCAACCCGTACAATGCCTTTTTTAACTTGTACACTTTTTGTTCTTCACCTTCAACCTCAAAGCCTTGTGGTTGCACAACATACACTTCTTCTTTCAACACTCCATTCAAGAAAGCCGATTTCACATCAAGTTGAAACATCTTCCAACCATTATGTGCGGCTAATGCAATCAACATCCTTATAGTTTCATGCCTTGCTACTGGTGCAAATGTTTCTTGATAATCGATTCCGGGTTGTTGAGAATAACCCTTTGCCACCAACCTTGCCTTGCACTTTTGCACCGAACCATTCGGATTCATCTTTGTTTTATAAATCCACTTCAACCCGACTACATATCTTTCTCTTTTGGTTTTTCAACCAACTCCCATGTTTTATTTTTTTCAATCATGTTTATCTCTTCCTCCATAGCATTTCTCCAAACCTCCTCTTGAACCGCTTGCTCAAAACTTTCCGGTTCAATAACACAAAAATTACATCGTGCATAAACCTCACTTAACCTTCTCATTTTCACCGGGGTGGAACTTGGAGTAGATGAACTCGACCCGTCATTCATGATTGGAGAAAATGGTTGTTCTTCTTGTTCTTCATCTTCATTTTCACTTTCATGCACACCACTTGTTTCATCAATTTCTAGTGGAATAGACACACTTTCAACATTCTTTTTTTCAAAATTCCACTTGTCTTTTTCACTAAAAATCACATCCCGACTTTCAATCACTTTGTTTCTTTTCAAACTAAAGAGCCTATAGCCCTTTGACTTGATACTATAGCCAACAAACACACACTTCTCACCTTTGTCTTCAAGCTTGTTTCTCATTTCTTTTGGAACATGCGCATAGCAAACGCACCCGAACACTTTCAAGTGATTCACCGATGACTTTCTACCACTGCTCCATGCTTCAAATGGTGTCTTGTTCTCAACCGCCTTAGTGGGACACCGGTTCAACAAGTAAACCGTCGTGTATGTCGTCTCTGCCCAAAATGTCAAAGGCAATCCCTTCTCATTCATCATTGTTCTTGCCATTTCAACAATAGTTCTATTCTTTCTTTCCGCAACACCATTTTGCTCCGGTGTAAAACCGACCGTCACTTGCCTTTCAACACCAATATCCTCACAAAATTTGTCAAACTCCTTTGAGTTATACTCACCACCCCCTATCACTTCTCAACTTCTTCAACAACCGGCCACTTTGCCTTTCAACCATCTTTTGAAATTTTTTAAAAACCGAAAAAGCTTCCGATTTTTGTCTCAAAAAATACACCCAACACATTCGAGAAAAGTCATCAATGAAAGTAATAAAATACCGGTTTCCTCCATGTGAGTTTGTGCTCATCGGCCCACAAATATCGGTGTGAACAAGCTCTAAAGGTTGTTTTGCTCGCCATGCCTTCTCCTTTGGAAATGTCTCTCGGTGTATCTTACCAAGAGCACACGCCTCACACACATCTTTCTTTTCTTCAATATTCGGCAAGCCGTACACCATATTTTTTCTACTTAACAACTTCAAGCTTTCAAAGTTCACATGCCCAAGCCTCATGTGCCACAACCATGACACATCTTCTACATCAACCTTCAAAGCAACACTTCTTGCGGGATTGAGAGTGAGAGGAAAATTTCGATACCGCTCCATGCGCACCGTCACCATCAATTCTTTTTTTTTTCTAACTTGTCATAAATCTTGCACGTCTCCCCCTCAAAATGAACCGCATGACCATGCTCGATCAATTGTCCAACACTTAGCATATTTTGCGCCAACTCCGGCACAAGCAACACATCATGAATCAACATTCTACCCTTCTTGGAATTAACGGCAATCGTACCTTTGCCTTTGGACTTCACAACTGCACCATTACCCATTGTGATATGAGTAGTGGCGGTCGTATCAAGCTTGCAAAAGATTGTTTCATCACCCGTCATGTGGTTACTACACCCGCTATCAACAAACCAAACATCATCCTTCTTCTCCACCGCTGCTTGACATGCATAAAAAGTACTTTCATCATTCTTCTTTTCACCTTCATTATTCTTTTTTTCTTCGGTGTAGTTTGCTTGCTCACCATTCTTGATTTTACAAAACTTCTCTATATGCCCAAACCTCTTGCAATGATAACATTGAGGCCTCCCTTTATTTCTACAAAATTTTTCTATTTGACCCGACATCTTGCAATGGTGGCAAGTTTTTACTTCACCACCTTGGTTATTGCCTCCACCACCATGATTGTTGCCTCTACCACCTCCTCTACCAAAATTACCTTTACCTCTACCACCACCATAACCACCACGGGATGCATTCCCATTGCTCGCATTTTGGTTACCTGACTCCTTCACATTCACCTTTGATTGGAAAGCACTTTCAAATGATTGTTCGCCATTTCTACTCATTCTTTGCTCGTGTATCTCAAGAGAGCCCATCAAGTCATGTACACTTAAAGTGGAGAGGTCTTTGGTTTCTTCAATAATCGCTGCAATGTTATTGTATTTGGGAGAAAGGCTAATGAGAATGTTTTCGCACACCGCCTTGTCACCTAAATTTTCACCCAAACTTTTAATTTGGTTCACCAACTCAATCACCTTTGAAAAATATTCTTTCAAGCTCTCTTTCTCCTTCATTTGTAAATTCTGAAAATTTCTCTTTAAAGTCAAAAGTTTTACACTTCTAACTTTGTCGGTGCCTTGAAACTCTTGTTGCAAACACTTCCATGCTTCCTTCGCACAATTAGCCTCGATTATTCTCGGGAAATTTTTTTCGGAGATGGATTGTTGAATCAAATAGAGAGCCTTGGCATCTCTCTTCTTCTTTTCTTTTGTCTCATCCGACGTCTCGACCTTTTCTTTTTCCTTCTCGGTATTGGCCTCGACAACGACACCTTCTTCCACTATCTCCCACAAATCTTGTGAGATCAAGAGGGTCTTCATCTTAATACTCCAATAGTCGTAACTTTCGCCATCGAACACGGGTTGCACACCGTGCGCGCTTCCTTGCAGAGCCATGATGCTCTCAACTTTTTTCGAAGAACCTCACTTGAACTCTCACACAACCTATGCTCTGATACCACTTATGTTGGCCTATGACCTTTGTTACAATATTTTAGTGGAAGAGAAAGAAAGAGGAAGGAGCAGAAAATATATCTTTCATATGACAACAACACAATACAACTTTGTTTCTTTGCTCACTTACCATTACAAATGACAACCTCTCTATTTATAGGTTATATGGTGCCTCTTAGATATCCTATGATATAAATGTCATTAATCATAACACAAGTTTCTATGGCATCTCCTAGAAATACTACTTATTAATTAACCTAGAAGACCACAACTATCATGTGCATGTATTGCACATCCCAACATGACCCTTGAACTCTTAACCAATTAATTAACATAGAAAACATGCAAATATTAATTTCAACATCAAATGCCTTCTTTTTTGGTGCCTTCATTTTGCCTCCAAATTCACACCATCCATCAAGAACACATTTTTGTGCCTCAAAATCTGGACCATTAATTATTTCTTGATTGCTGATAGAGATTTAGAGGCACAATGGAGGCATGCAAAAGTGGAGGCATTTGAACCTTCCTCTACTATATATGATATTTGGTTGCTTATGTTATTAAAGATTTGTCTTTTTCCGTTACTTTGATATAATGCATGTTCGGGTATTTTCGTTTCTTTGATATCTGTTGTTTTTTCTGTTACTTTGATATATACATGTTTATGGGTTCTGTTTCTCCCTCATTCTCAAGTTATTAGGCTAAAGAAGTGTTTGTTGCATGCAATAAGTTAATTCCAAACATACCATTCTCTCGAAGTTCCATATTTGTATGCCGAATGTCTGTTATGTTAATTGCCATTAGAATGTTGGTAGCCCTAATAGTGCCCTGGTAAGAAAAATGACACCTAAAAGCTAAATATACCATATCAATTCAAAACTGTTGTAATTAGATTAATTACTTTTTTCTTGTCGATAGTATATGTTAGTGCAATTCAAAATTTTACTGAGCAATATCTTCAAAATTTTACAAATGCCTCTAGCCGTGTCAAATGGCGCAAACTCCACAAACAACTGGGCACAAAGAAACGAGGCTTTGGGTAGCAGTCTTGAAGAGCAGCTGAGTGCTTCCAGTGAAACAAACAATCAAAGAGGGTCAAAAAGGAGAATAACTGATATTGAAAATATTGCAACTCAACCTCTTGAAGTGCCCAACTTAGAAGCTACTTTTAGGTGGATTGAAAGTGAACTCATGGATGATCGAATGGAAATTTTCAACGAAGATTTTTTTCTCATCGATCTGGAGATTTTCCAACATGATCTGTGGATCTTGGAATACAACTAAAAATACTTGTGCAAACTGGGAACTAGGTAAGTTTTGTAGAAGTTTGCTTTTGCAGTATAAAGTTAAAGGACCTCAATTTGAACTGCAATGTAAATGTAAATTGATAATTCATGGTCACTATCACCTTTCTTTTCTGCATTTTATTTTTTTCCAAAGAGAAATGCTCATATGTTTTCTGTTTTATCACTAATTAGTTTGTAGATCAGTGATAAAATGGAAGTCGTAGCGGATTAAGCAGATTTCTTATTCTTTGTTGAAAGATAATCTGATACTTACAGTGTCCATTCATTGCAGAGGATAAAGTTCATAGTTGATCCAGTTCGTTCTGAAAGAATATCTTCTATGCTGCGAGTTGTCTTGGGTGATCAAACAAGCTGCCATCAACTGCATTCAATTGCAACAGAAAGAATGAATGACCTGTATTATTGTTTTAGAAATGTAAACTTACCTTGAATTTGATTTGCTGTCCTATTTTATTTTGTATGGCAAACTTTTATTACTCTGCAAATTCTAGAATGAAAACTAAAATTTGAAAACTAAAATTCTAATATTTTATATGTAGTGTAGATAATTATCTTGTATTCTAAATTCTGAAAATTAGAATATAGTGCATTTAACCAATTCCATCAATATTACCAAGCAAAGAAATTCCGAGTGGTTATTTTTTTAGCATAAATATTATTTTAGAGGTGACATAACCCAACTCGATTAAAAAAAACCCGTCTGACTCGATTTGATCCAAATTCGATCCAACTAGATATTTTGATGAAGTCAAACTAATTTGAACCTGACTTGACTCAAGACCACTCGTAACCCGAGTCAAAACGTCAATTGAGGACCCACATCCGACCTAAGACAACTGCTCACTCTAGTCGTAGCGACAGTTGATGATCCGAAACCCAACCCTGTGATAGTGCGTAACCCGAAATAAAGCAACACATTAGAATCCAAAATTCAATTCAATCTGACCTGCGACAACTCGCAAACGATTCAATCTCACCTACATCATAATCCAATTTTATTAACAAATCGACATTAGAGAAAGCTACGATTCAATAAATTAAACTTCTATAACTCGACCTGATTTCGTCCGACACGACTATAAATTGTAAAAAAGGCACTTCGTGACCCAAGACTCGACCCGATCTCACCCAACCCAAAAGTTACCAGCACTCGATGATCTGATCTCGCCCAACCCGGCACGTTATCCGAACACGACCCGAAACCCGACCCAATCTCGCCCGATCCGACCTATGACCTGAAAGTTGTCGGCACTTGACGATCTGAAACTTGACTCGACCCACAACCTGCCTATTATCGAAAATCAAACCAACCCGAGCCGATTGTTCGTCTTGCAACCTCTAATTATTTTTTCCGATACATGATAACTTACAAGACAAGAACAAACAAACTGACACAAGTAAACACTCAGTATAACCAGGTTAAAGGTACAACTTACAATTATTAATCGAACTTTTTTTTCCAATATGAATAATCCATTACTTTTCTTTTCCAGTTATAGTATCAGTGAATATCATCTATGTTCTATTTCTCAATTTTTGCAATGATGTTTATTTATGTTTTCTTTCTGACTTATGCTCTGATAATTATTCTTCAACCTATCTACCAATTTCCTCATATATAAAATTGTATTAATTAAAAGAACTTTAAGTTGGGAGAGGGATAACTAAGAGATAAAGTTATCCTCACCCTTCGTTACAGGGGATAACTTTTTTATCTTCTAGTTGTCCCTAATTATCCTCCTACCAAACAAGCCCCAAAGATACAAACTAATCTTGCACTTATCACAAATTATCCTCCTAGTCCTACCTAACAAGCCTAAGAGGTACAAACTAGTGATAACTAGACCATAGAAATAAACAAAACCATGAGATGAACGTGATGCTAGTATTCACCCCTTTACAATCCGCTATCCGACTAGAAAAAATAGCCAGGCACTACAAAAGAACACAAAATTGCTGGTACAGTAACAGTATCATACTGGTACCTACTATTCTGGTATCAAGTTACTAGAGCATTTACCTATTAAGCATCAGCCATGGTCGAGTAATGTCCAACAACGCTGCTTCATCTGAGATTGCTCGATTACCGATAAGGCAAAATGTCCTTCATTGCATTAACAAAATTAGCTTAGTGAGAAGCAAGATTAGATTTAGGTATACATTAGGCCTAGACTAGTAGTAATTAAACAAATACGATTCTGGGCTTTAATATTATCTTGTAAGATTAGACCAAGCTGCAAGACAAAGCCCAAGCCCAAAAGATTATGGGCCTGCAGTTCGATTCGGAAGAAAAGCCTTGAGAGGTTCTATAAGGGGAAATATTACATATTTCTCTTCTTCTTCTTTGTCTTTTGTGGTTAAGGGTGAAGTTTTAGATTTATAACTCGCATTGATGTCTTTATACTACAATTAGAGGTGACGATTTTTGTGTTGAATTTTATTTTTTTAGAAAATTAGGCAAAATTTACTTACATTTCCCATTAAAACACAAAAAATATTTACATTATTTATTTACAAATCTGAAACCGTAAGACCGTCTCATTTTTATTTAAATTTTTTTAGCAAAAGGTAATCCAATTTAGCGTCTCTTGCTGAATTTTCATTGGAAGGCCGATCTTTGGAAGAGAAGATTCGTCGATTTCTTTCTTTTCATATATTCCATAGCGCTTCCAACATTGTCGAATCTCACCATGCTGCTTGTTGTGTTCCCTGCCACAGACTGTTGCCTGTCCAGAAGGCCTTGAGGTCGTCTATGTGGCCGCGGGTCGTGGTAGGTGCGACATGGTTCCATATGATAAACAAGTATGACATTGGAGGAAGATGTGTAGATGCGTTTCGATTGCACTTGTGTGATATAGTACATAATTATGATTGTCAAACTTCATTTCTCTCTCACTTAGGCTTCTTTTGTTGGTATTTTCTTAATATTGAGTCATCCAAAGAAAAAAATTGGTATTTAGTGGAGCTTTTACAGAATTATGTACTGGTGGAATGTGATTCTCGGGTTGATGTGAAACCCATAAGCCGTTTGTGATGAGTACATGCCAGTTGAATTTCATCTCCATTGTATTGTTTCATCCTCCTAACATTGTGTTGAGGTTTGAAATATTTGCAAGAGGAAAAAGATATCTCTTAGAACAAAAGAAAGTTTTTTATGGTCTCTCGTTGGAATTTGTCCTACAATAATGAAAGATTGTAGTTACTCCTTAGAAGTTTTGATAAGGGAGAGTCTTGTGGTGATATATGTGTCACAGTCATTTTAAGAGTAACCATATATTGAAGCATTTCAAATTCAGGATTTCAAGCCCTTCATGTTGCTTGAGTAAGCAGATTGTTTGACATTAAATAAGACAGCTGCCATGTGGTGGACTATCTTCTTCTTTCTAAAAACATAGTTTTATGCACTTCATGTGTTTGATGAGCCATGCTGGAAGCATAAAAGCCTGCATGTAGTGGAGTAGCAGGGAGTTGATAATGAAATTTATGAGAGTGAGTCGTCCTCCTTTCGATAAGGTATTTCCTTTCAATTTTCTCAACTTGCGTTGGATCGAATCGAGTACCGGTAGAAACATAATCTTAGTAGGCTTAGTGATTGTACGTGGTAATCCTAAGTATTTGATTGGGAACATGCCTTATAATTTTAATAGACCCCATAATAGCATACGTTGTTATCATATTGGGTTTTAAGAGATGATGAAAAAATAATAGATATATTTTCATTATCAGAATTTTGATTATTAACGTGATTAGATATGTTTTTTACGTGGCAAAATTACTTTCATGGAAATAATTTCTTTTTTGTGTGAATTTACCATGGAACAAATTATGGACGGAAAAAATTTCGATTCCACGGAAATAGTCTTTGCTTTCACGAAAATCTCTCTCTTCCATGGAAAAACTTTACTCACAAAAATACTCTAATTTTTTTAGCAGGAAAATTCCCTCCAAATTATACTCTCTGTTATTCCCTCTCTCTTTTACGAAAAAACTCTACCCACAAAAATACTCCAAATTTTTTAGAGAGAAAATTCCCTCCAAAACTTCACAGAATTATATCTGATACTCTACATCACTTCTTCAAAATTTCAACAAGTACTCTTCCTTCTCTTCTTTCTCTTTATTCTTTCTATTCTTTTTCATCAAAATTTCAACAGTCTTCTCTTCCACCTTCACACCGATCAAGGCCTAGAAATAACGATGGAGTCTTCTTTTTCTTCTCTCCTAGCTCTCTCTTGTTGATGGAACAAAGAAAGATTCGGTTAGTGCTTCTCTCCGCTGTAAAAGCTTGTTTCCGTTAATGGAGATTTTTGATATTTTTATTTATTAAATATTTTTCATGATGAGTGTTATCTTCATATGCAGATATCAAGTCTTGATGCATATAAGTTTATTTTTCATGATTTTTGAATAATTTTTTGTATTATGTAAAATTATATAGTCAAATTTTGGATAGAAGTTTATTTTATATTTTGTGCAGTTTACAACGTGTAAATTTTGATTCTACTTGATTATAACTGGTATTATTACAAATAAAAATTGATTAATAAACTTTGTGCATCAGTAGTAAAATTTATTAACATAAAATGGTTATACTGATAAAAATAATATATTTACTGACAAAAATAATGGTTATATGGACAAAAATAATATATTAGCTGACATAAATAATATCATGACAAAAATAATGCCTCTATAATTCTTAAAAAAATGCAAATAAATAATAATTATGTTGATAATATAATTATTTCCGTGGTAACTTTTGAAGCATTTCTGTGGTAATTTTTTAAATATTTTCGTGCAAATACCATGGAAATGTGGCATGCTAATCATGAGAATAAAAAAAGACGACCCCACAAGCAAAGTGATTTTCGTGACGTTATTTCCATACTTAGCTCCACAAAAAAAGAGTATTTCCACGTATTCTATGGAAAAAATGCTTCTTGTGAGGAGAGTAGTTCCATGAATCAATTTCCATGGTTATTCCACGAAAAAATGTCTTTTTCATCCTTATTTTCACACAACAGATATTTTTCTTTTCATGCTAATAATCAAAATTTGATAGTGTTTATTGCTTCTTTCTCCTGATGTTTCATGCTATTTTTATAATTGATAAATTTGTACAAGGTACCATTGTCTATTTCTGATACTTAGATAATTAATTCTAATGTAGATATTACAATTTATTTAATTCCAGCCATTTGATCTATGATGATAAATCACTGAGATGAGATATTTATTGCTTCATTATTTTCAATGGTAAGTAACAAAAAACCAACTTCACGTACCGACAAACACAAAATGTCTACTGCAGTGTGAAACATTTTTTTTAACATTTTCTTCGTGAATGCCATTCTGGTTGACATACCTAAATGGCTACTGGTGGGATAAGAATTTATTTCTTTATATATACCTAATTTTTTGTTATTACTTAATTTCTTTTTATCATGTATTGTTAGTTCAATTATAGTTTATTTGTTCACACGAGTCATGAAATTAGGGATGCAATTGATTGAATACAAACAAATAATAGTCAAATATTATTCATATTCTTATTTTTTTAGATATGTATATATATATATATAGAGTAAGGCTACGGTGTTTGGCCAAGCACCGTAGCCTTACTCTATATATATATATATATATATATATATATATATAGGGGGGATCCATTAGCCTCCTTTTTCGTAGCCTCCTCTAGCCTCTTCGTCAAAATCAATGAAAATGGTAGATCCGGACCATTGAAAACATTCTTCATACTAATATAGACTTAGAGACCAAATTTTAGATTTTTTTGAATTTTTTTACTATTTTATCGGACGGGTTGAAAATTGGATTTATCTAACGACTTATAGACATCCAATTTTCAACCCGTCAGATAAAATAGTAAAAAAATTAAAAAAAAACTAATATTTAGTCTCCAAGTCTATATTAGTATGAGTAATGTTTTGAATGGTCCGGATCGGCCATATCATTGATTTTGGTGGAAAATTGGGCTGGAGGCTACGGAGTGGAGGCCACGGATCCCCCCTCATATATATATATATATATATATATATATTCGAATACTTCCGAGTACAAATACAAATAGGATAATAAACAAATCAGATACAAACTAGATATACATGCAAATATGATTGTAATTCAAACAATTAAACCAAATAAATACATTATCAAAAAAATGACATTGATATATCATGATTTTCTTATAATTAGTTTAAACTCTACTACATCTTAATTAAATTAAAAAGTAGCATGCTTTTTCAATAATAATGGATTTCTTAGAACTTAGAATAAATATAAACATAATGGGCTTGTTTGGACATATAGGTTACTATTAAAATCACATTACGATTTTCTAAAGTCCGATAGTTCTAAATCCACTACCACAGAAAAAGAGCATTAGCCTCGTTCATTTATCGCCGGTTGGTAGAGCTAACCGACAGAAAAGGTACTATCACCATTTTATAACAACAAACCGGCAATAAAGAGTGTATTTATCACCAGTTGTTACATAGTGACCGACATTAAAGACTTTATCACCGGTTCTTTATTAACAACCGATGATAAATGTTTCCCTTTGAATATCCATATAATTATTCAATTTTGTATTCATATTCGCTCCAAGTTCTAAATCATATCTACACGTGTATCTCTTAAAATTTGAATTCGGACTCGATTGGAATAATACCGGATAATATTTAATACCGGTGCAACACTACGTGATCAAAAGACAACTTTAATAAATTAAAGAAAAGTTCTACAACTTGACTTTTTTTTAAGGGATGTTTAAAAAGTTGACTTTGAATTGCAATATAGCTGATTCGCTGATATATTCTAATATTTTCTGATTTATTTATTTTAAACAAGAAATTGAGCTGTTTAAACGAGAGAAATACCTTTGCTTATTGGAGTTTTGGGTTTTGGTGGTGGTGGTGTGTGTATGTGATTCTGTATCTGTTGTTATTTTTGGTAATAACAGAGTTCTGTTATTCTATGATTCGACCGTTAGATTTTGACGCATATAAATGAACGGTACAGATGTACTACACGGAGTCCGATACATTATATATTTTATTCATTAGATTGAAAATGAATGATCAGATCAGAGAATAACGAGACCCTATTATCCTACAGAATAACAGCAGATATGATTCTGTGTGTATGTTTGGAGTTGGTAAGATGGTGATACCTTCAAATTATATCATTCAATGTTTTAGTTTACCAGGACCATAACAG